>DWFO01005947.1:0-10191 GCA_018246595.1 Mimoniades nurscia nurscia
AACTGATGAAACGTGGGAATGTTCTACATTCCTCTGCCTACCTCTTCGGGGATTACAGGCGTGAAGTTACTTTTTTTTTTCACTATTTTGTAAGGTGTAAATGAAGAATAAATAAATAGTAGTAAATGTAGTGCATATTGCGTTATACAGTATTGTTCATTTAGTGGGATTTGTGGGTTCAAATCCTATTCTGGAAGAATATTTGTGTGATGATTAAGTTTTATTCTAAAAAAGAATCTTAGAAGTTTAGGTCACATTCAGTAATACTACTTTGATTCAAATCTGATTGAGTCGATATAAAAAATTAATAAATGAACAGTTAAAATTTTTACTGCATGTGTCCTTGTTATAACTTACATTCGTGTTGCTTTCCATTTATTTAATAAAATTGTTATTATTATTTAATAAAATGGTTACTTTTTGTTCTGCACACAATTTAACATGATGCAGTCATCTTATTGATGTATGATTATGATGATGTAGATGGCCTGTTGATTTTTAAAAGTACACGTGAAAGACTATTGCTTCGTAACATCGATTTCGTTAAGCTAATATTAGAGACTGCCTCGTCGGTCGTGTCGGTCGCAAGTGCGACTGCCGATCGGGTGGTCCCGGGTTCGATTCTCGGGTCGGGAACTACTAAACTTTTTAAGTAGCGGCTCGGAGTCTGGATGCGTGCCCGGTGTATGGCAATAGGCTCACCAAATATTCCATAGTGGGACGTAAACGTAACTGGTGAATGCGAGTGTTCTACATTCGTGTGCCGCCCCGTTGGGGGCCGAGAGGCGCGCCGCTGCGTCGTGTTAGACGATGGCCCGATGTGTGTAATGGCGGCTCGCGCAGGGCGGCGTGGCGCGCGCGCTGGCGCGGCTGCAGCTGCAGGTAGGCGCCGCGCACGTCGCCGCTGCTCGGACTATTGCAAACACTCACTCCACGGCAATACCGAGCATGTAGCAAGCGTTGCTCCGCTGTCCGACCCTGGTGCATCCTACTGTGTTCTAATATGCATTTCTATTTGTGGCTCTCGTGCACAGTTCTCGTTAGGCATGTGGGCTTGTGATAGTGACGGCTTTATGTATGGGGCCCCGAACGAATTAAGGCGGCCTCGATGAATCGAGGGATGAATTTTGATACGCATTCCTCTTGTGTAAGAACGGTACCGCTGAAATTTTTTACTACAGACCAGTCATTGGAAATCCTATATATTTATGCATGCATGCAATACAAAAATATTACACAATATATAGATTAATGTTCTTTCTGTACGAACTGAAATAAATCATTCGAGAACAAAAATGAAACGAGATGAAATAAATGCATGACGATACAACATGAAATGTGTGCATTTGATCAAATTTCATTATACATAATAATATGCATGTAACTTAATTACTTAGGCATCTAAACCTTTTCACTGTATCGTATGAAGTTGAATGATTTCATTGTAAAGTAAATTCGTAACTTTGTTATGAACATCTCCCGAATGCGGTATCGTCTAAGTTTCACGACACAAGTCACTAGGTCGTTGGGACAGATCAAGAATGCGACATATTGGGCAAGGACACGTGCGTACGGAATACTTTATATCACTCTTAGTTCTCATCTGTATTTAATGTTCATCGACATTTCTAAAACCATAATCTCATATATTTTTGTATTATACATACATGTTCAATCATTTTATTCACATAATGTATAATTTGCGTTGTGTTAATATAGTAAATTAGCATTGTCCAATTAAAAAACTTCTTATGGAGTGAATGGTAAAAATGGCATTTTTACATTTAAAAAAAGTTAGGTGTACGAAGTTAAAAATAATATACGCTTTCCAAATATCCGTTATCAATTGAATGTTTTCAAGGTCTGTCGATATTTTATCATAAAACCATTGCTTAAAAGTATGTTCAAAACAAAAGATTTCTATGGTATTAATTATCTTCCCGTGGGAAGAATTGTTACCCGCCGCGATAACAAGTACCTACCTCATGTGCACGCATGTTCCGTATTATGAAAATAGGTGTACCTAATTGTTTATGCACAAACACTATAGATAGGTAACGTTTTATTACGTTTAAAATAATACTGTTGCGCAATCGCACAGTGTAGAATAGAATTCTAGTCGTGCCTGGACATTTTGAGACGTGTACATATACAACCGAATGAAGATCTAGTACTTTCTATAATTTCCGACATGAGCGCACTCATGTGTCGAATAGCTGAACTGCACACATCTGGAACGCGGCGTTTCTAGAAAAGAATTCCAGAACGTTCGTGGAACTATAAAAAGAAGACGTGTTCGGCTGGGAATTCAATTCGTGTTTGCGACACGAGTTAACATACGTGATACAAGTATTAGATTTACATCGAATGTGTAACTTTTCTGAAGTGATAATTAATAAATTGTATTCCTGTGAATATTCATCGGTGTAATTTTGTTTCCACGAATCGATGATTCCAAGTTCTATCAAGTTGTCAACTAATTTTTGTATAACTCTGGAACTGTATCTGATCCTGATCGGTTCTATCCCGATAAAAAGTACCCTGCGCCCTTCTTTGTTCTCCTGGCGATGGGTGCACAAACTTACACAAAGATCGGTCAACTTACTCCATTATAGAACTTTAACACAACTGGTGGAGCGTCGGAGTGTACAACACACCTCTGTCTACGTCCTTAGTGTTTACGGCAGTGATGTTACGTTTATCATCGAAAGCGTAATAAAATCTCATTCGCGTTAATAACATTGGTTACAGTGTGTACCTATGTATATTACAGTAACTTTGGTATTTCATTCATTAATATTAAAACAGCATATGCGCATTAAATCACTTTAGTGTTTTGTTGTGTGTTGTAACATAAGGTTTTTTATGTGTTAGTGTGTGTGTATATATAGTCACACAAATGAGCTTGTGTTTTGTAGCATAAACATGGCAAATGGTCTGATTATGCTGTGTGCTTAACCAACAATGTAATGAAAAATTAATATACCTACCATTTATGTATATCACTTCAAGTGTACAGTAAGTCGTAGTAAATAAATCACTAGTTTATCACTGAGCAGTATTTTAGGGTCAATCCACACTATAATGCACTTCCGATTGGTTATTTAGAGCACCTCTTGAATATTGTTGGATAAAAACAATGGGAGACAACACTGGTAGATATTGTCTTTTTTATAAGAGATTGAGAATGACATTAAAGAAGAGAGTTAAAGTCAAAGCCTTTTTTTTATTTGTTGTATCACAATCACCAGTGTTAACATTTCTCTCATGCTCTCGATTGTAACTGAACAGACGAGGTGTTCGTGCGCTTTGTATATAGTGGGCCGTGTGACATGGACGCACGTTTGTTGGCAGGTGAACTCCAAGAAGCCCAAGAGCGCGGTGGAGGCGCAGAAGGAAATACTTGATGCGGAGCTGGACTATATCACTAAACAGCAGGTAATAATACATTGGTACATAATATTAATAATGAACGAAGAGTGATCTTTGTACATTTTAAAATATTGCAAGTATGGTTCCGGACTGTGACTTTTGTTATAGTCACAGGTTATATAGAAAATAAATTTGAAAGCTGACATGTTTAAATAGAATAGAACACATGTTGAAATAAAATGCAACATTCATTATAACGTTTTCCTTCACCGCTTTAGCAAGTGATATTTAAACTTAACTATGTCCTTAACCCTCCCATTCTGAGAGGAGACCCATGTTCCAGCAGTGGAACGATAAAAAGGTCGACAAAAAAAATTATAACGTTTATTCTATCCATTTTAGGCATATAATAATCTGTGGTCACATCTAGTAAATCTACTCATTGATGTGTACCTAAACGTTTAAGTTTAAAAATTCAATAATATTTTACTTGCAATATTGTTACCGGCCTAACGATTTTTTTTAATTTTCTGCACCGACCAGGAGGGTCAGGACGTGACGGAGCTGGCGAAGAAGATAGCGGAAATGAGACGGCAGATGTCGATCCAGTTCCCCACGTATCCGGTGATGGTGAGGAAGCCGCACTCCAGGTGAGCGGCGGCGCGTTTGCTTGTACATAGGCCGGTGTAAGGCACCTTCATACAGTGTATGATGTTCGAGGGTACGAAAATTTGTAACCCCCAATCAGCATGCACCGTGTAGATATTTTGGCCAAAAAACTCCTGGGTCATAGTTTAAAAAAACTATAGTAAAAAAAAACCATTACGGTGTGTGCCTAATGTCCAGCTGGAAACTGAGACAGGCCGATGAAGTGTGTGTAATGTTCACCATGTACATTGTAATGTTTCCTAGCACTGTATTGTTGGTTGTAACTATTATAATTGTAATAAGTCCTACGTACAGCCGGGTAACCATGTACTGTGTTGTGATTTTTGCAAGCTATCGGATCGTGAAGCGGAAACTTCGGTAAGATATAACATATTAGTATAGTTAGTATATAGTATTTGTATCTGTATTTGTACAGTGCGACAACGAACATATATGTACTATTTTTAAGAACCATGTTCTCAAGTAAGTGACAAATATGTCTTTTTGGGAATAAATGTCTTTAAACCTAATGTTACATGCAGGCCTCGTGCCCGAGTCGAAAGTGCTAGAGTGCTACTACGGCTACTCGGAGGCCGGCGACGCCGACGACGCGCCGCCCGCCAACATCGCGCCCGTGCAGAAGCGCACCAGGTACGCGCCCGTGCTGTCCTACCACTGCTGGCTCCCACTTTCGAATATTCTTTTATTTTCTCTACGTAATGTAATATTATTTTCTCCACGACAAGGTTCTCGGTCTCACACGATGAGGTATCGTTGGGGAATACGTCGGACAATTTGGAGGCTGTGTCGGAAGCGGCCTCCAATCACAGCGTCACCTCCAGCTTGGAGCTGGAAACGGAGGATCAGAACGACAATTTGTCTGATATGGTAACAGAATAATAATTTCTATTGGAATATTCATGTAATTGTGATGTCAACTGTCCTACATACTTTCAAGAAATGTGAGTTCTAAATCAGCATAAATCACAACTTTAATCTTAACGTTTTAGTTCAAAATCCTTTAAACAATAGCCAATGGCAGTAAACCTCACCCCATTGTAAAGTTGTAGACGTTCAGAGGTGCTAAATGTAGCTAAATCGTTGTTCTGTAAATACTGCAATGAATATATTTCTAGCCTAGCAGTCCACATTTATCACATGATCGAATAGACATCCTAGTACTCGCACACCAGGTGCCTTTACTCTAATCGCTCGTGGCAGCCTAATTTGTCGGCGTGCGCAGGTGTCGGCGAACGTGAGCGGACGCGGCAGCCCCAACATCTCGGGGCGGGAGACGCCGTCCTCGCAGGTGACGGACGGCGACGCGGCCGGCGACGCGGCCGGCGACGCGGCCGGCGACGCGGCGCCCAGGAGGTGAGCCTTAATGACGTTAACGCACGATTGTATCGAGGCCACATATGAATATGTAGATGCGTCTAATTTGTTGCCAAGCAGTCCGCAATTAAATTAAATTACAAGACAGACGATTAAAAGGGAGGTAATTTAAATGTGTTTTTTCCGGAATAGCAATATGTAATGTCTGTCTCAAAAAAACATAATTCCTGTATGAAATTTGACACAGCTATCGTACTTGTTAAAGTGTTAGAACTGAATGAATTAGTGTGGCTTGCACATATATTTCATACTTGGATATTTTAAAAATCTTAATTAGATCGTATAATAATATCTATTGACTATTTCGTTGTTGTTGTATGCTACTTCAGGGTAGCACAGAATGCGCCCGTGAGCCAGGCCAGCAGCGCGGCGCAGGCGAAGCTGCTCAAGCAGACCAGGAACGATATCGAAGACAAGTTCTGCAAATTTGAGATTCGGGTAATTACTGTTTATCATATATTTACAGTATACAGACTCTCAGATTCATTGTCGAATCGAACCTTTTTACATTTGGAAGCACCGATTATTCTACTTATTCATAATATCTCAGAAGCGCGATAGTGTTATAACGTGCTCGCACGTGTATAAACATGTGTACGGTTATAGAAGCTGCTGGAAGGGGACGAGACAATAAGCATCATGTCAGACACGTGGAGCACCGACGTGCTGGCCTCCGACGCCGAGACCATCGGGGACTCGTGCGACCACGCGCAGGCAACTCAAGGATACGGTACGGATCCCGTCCCTCTCTTTATGTGTCTCATTTTTCTTCTCACAAAATATTTATATAGTTTATAATTTACGCTTAAAATTGCTGACCATTTCAACATTGCGCAAGTAAAAGATTTTGATATCAATATATGTAGGTGTATTAATAGACAGATCTAGAATCATGATAGATGTATGCTCACGCCCAGTATTCAACGGCCACATTACTTTCCGCAGCGAACGCGAGCAGCGCGGTGGCGCCGGACGCGTCGGAGACGGCCAGCGAGTCCGCCTGGAGCGTCGACGTGCTCGCCTCCGACAGCGACCGCAACACGGAGGTCTTGGCGCACAGCTCTCTCACTTTCACTCTCTTTCACACATACATACACAGACACACGCCCTTAATTTCTCTTACTCCCTCCATCTTCTCCCGTCGCTAACGTCCGTGTCTGTGCAGGTGGACACGGACGACTGCGTGTCGGTGGCGGCGCGCTCCGATACGTCGTGGCCGCGGAGACCCTCCAACCAGGAGGAGTGCACTCCGGTCAAATTACAGGTACACATAAATTCGGATTTTCTCCTGCGTCCGCCATTAAAAAATTTAAATCGCCTTTCAAGCGCGAGCGTCTGTATGCTCTTACCGGAAGATGTTTATTGCGCTGTTTCTTAACGCAGATGATCCCACATGTACATGTTATTTTACGAAAAGATACTAACGAAATAATGGTTCATTTACAGACAGAAGGTTTATCCTAATACGTATTTAATTCGATACTAGAACGGCAGTGCGAGGAGGCCAGACGTCGGCAGCCCTCGGCACACGGCGCGACCTAATCTTCCCAACAGGTTAGTGTAAAATATAATTTACATTTTCCATTTTGAATGATTTGTGATATGAATACAACAAAGAATCATAAAATGTACATGGGCACCTAATCGTAAATAGACATGGCAGCTTATAATTTTGCGTTTTAATAGCAATAAATTTATGTTGGTGATTTATTGTATACATATTAGCTCCCGAGGGATGAAAACAACAATATCTTGTAGACAATATCCAATTGTTAAGTTCAATTGGAAAAAAAAAACGTTGCATCATGAATTAATTGAGTAGCGGTCTGTTTGTTCCAGGTCGGGCGGCAGCTACCTGAGCGCCACGGCGGCGCTGTCGCGCGGCGGCGAGCTGGACCTGCCCCTGCAGCCGCCGCCGCTGGCGCACGTCACCGACAACCGGAAGAGCATCCTCGTCAACGGATATCCCGTCAGTACCTACTCTGGTACAAGGTAGCACGCGCCTTAAGCCTCGTGCGAGGACACCTGTCTAACAGTACAACGATAACAAGCTCAATAATAATATGATGATGATTGTAAAATACTGTACTTCCTCAATTAGAATCATGAACCGTTATTGTTTATTGGCTCGGGAACAAATTTTTGTTGAGAGACACTCATAAATGTGTTTTATACTGGGCGGTAAAAGATAATTTAAATTCGACTGACTCTAGGTTGTATCGAGCAATGACCATTGTCATAGCAATTCGTATGTCGACCTAGAGGGCGTAGTTGTCGGTGTAGTTGTGTACTAGAAGTGATCAACGCAGTCCTAGAGATCAGTAGCGCGTGTTTAAAACCCTCGAGTAGACCTTAGGCATTATTATGATGGATGTTAGTGACAAAGCGTGCTAATTGCAACGGAAGTGTTAAAGCGACCGGTCGGGGTTGGGTGTCGTTGCGCAGGTGATGACGTGCTACGCGGCGGCGCCCGACAGCCCCGCGCCTGCGCCCTCCAACAATGACGTCTTCGAATTTGCTCCGCCCAGCGCGTGAGTCTCATTATTATTTTTACTATGTCACTACCCTTTTATCACATTTATGACTTGAAAACGTATTCATTATTAGCATTAAAATATGTCTCTAATGTAACAGATGTAAAATATGTTCGTTTGTCTTGCATTGTGATAGAAAATCAATTCTGGAGTGAGTTATAAGAGTCGCCATCGAATCGTGCAAAACATTAACGCAATGCAATCGAAAACGAAAAGTTGATGATGAGAACTTAGTATTGTGCTATCGGAGTGCCCTATGTCCAGCAGTGGGCCGGACCGGGCCGAGGAGGGCGCGGGGCCGCCCGCCGCGTCCGCGCCGCCCGACGCCACCAGCCAGTGGGTGGACGACAGCTTCCCGCGCAGCAAGTACCTGCCCTCCACCTCGCACAAGCACTACATGGAGAACGATCTCATGGACAGGTGCTGCTCTTTCTCGCTAGTTCTCTGCGTTTTAGATCTCATTCTTTATGTTGTTATGATTTTTGTTTAAATATGGTGCTTGCAACTATATTAACATTTAATATTTTTTTTATAGTACATACAAAATGACAGGATTTTTGCTGGGTTTGCTTTCCACTAAAGGATAGATCAACAAGCCAATCTCAGATAAGAGGTAGAGTCGAAAATCCACTTATAATTATTATTTAAAAATGCGCCTGAGTTTGAAGACCACTTCCCAAAATATCCTAATTTTCATAATAACTGTTTTCAAATTAACTTCTTCGATTAACATTCCTAGTTTTTTTATTCTTCCAAGATCACTGAACTCCAGCGAGAGCTCGTTCAACGCGCTATCCGCGTCGCAGTACGACAGGCGATTCGATTCCGGAATCGATACAGAGCGAGCCGAGAACGAATCGAGATCCACCATCACCGACTTGGTGAACCGCATGAGCTCGGCCACCATATCCACGTCGGCGAACCTCGTCAACAACCTGGCGTCGCGCAACGCCAAGTCGGAGATCCGCACGAGCATAGTGAGCATCAGCTCGTCGCGGATAGAGAAGAAGCGGGAGGCGAGCAACGTGTCGCTGAGCACGCTGTCCGTGAACAGCGCGGAGACGTCGCTGTCGGACAAGTCGTCGAGCCAGGACGTGAACTCCGACAACGTGACGGAGCGGCGCGTGAGCCCGCCGCCCGCCAAGCCCGCGGGCGCCGGCGCCATCCCCAAGAGCATCAGCTTCGACGCGACCGCTGAAAAGTCGCAAAGGTCAGTGCGCAATTCTCCAAGTCCTTGTAAGTTCGCCACATTTACATTCGTTTTTTGTTTCCTTCGCCACCATTCTTACGTCGGACCCCTCGTCGACGGGAGAAGTTTCATCTCGTCGCTCGTTCTTACCGTGTGAACATGCTAACACTGAAATAACCCCTTCAAATGCCATGTTTCCAATGTATTTTCATGTGGATTTCTTCAAAAAGAACATTAAAAGAGTCCTTCAGGGCCGGCGACGCATTGGCCACTCCTCAGGTGTTGCGAATGTTCAGAGGCGTGAATGTCCTCTTACCATCAGGTAGCCTCTTTGTCAGCTTGAGCAATAAAAAAAGGCTCACACGAGAATGTTTGCGTAGAATTTGCAAATACATATTAATATAAGACTTTTAAAATATACCATTCCCTGTTAATTATGTAGATGGTTATTATAAAGACAATACCTGCAATGCCAAGTACATACGCATTGCATTGGCAGTCCGATTCAGCGGTACGATGCCTTACGTTATAATTTTATTGAAGTCCTTTAAAGCCGTGACAAATTCGAAAGAAATCATCGAATCACCGAAAGTATACACCTGTAAAGTTAGTTTTTCATGTTGACCAAACCATTTTCTAACCCAAACCCAACCATCATCAGGATGAGTAGTCTCCTAAAGCATTTAAAAATTTGAGGAGTCGTAATAATTATGTAACCTGACTGCCTTGATGGTCGAGCGGTAGCCGACGCCACTGTCAATCGACAGTTCCTAGTTTCAAATAGTAAGTCGGGTTGGATTGGATCTTTCTAAATTAGAATTTCTAGTAGCGGCTTGGAGTCTGGATTTGTGCCTGGGGTATTGCACTGGGCCCACCACCTATCTCATAGTGGGACGTAAGCGTAACACGTGAAACGTCCGAGTGTACCACACTCCTACCTCTTCGGGGATTACAGGCGTTGTTACGTAATTTTATAACACTATTAGTATAAAGCGCAAGTATTACATTTTGATTATGACTGTCTCGTTGGTCGTGTTGGTTGCAAGTGTGACT
>DWFO01005948.1:0-10190 GCA_018246595.1 Mimoniades nurscia nurscia
AAGGCAAGTGGAGAGTACGTAGGCGGTAGGTAGGTACCTGTGTCACAGCAGAATGAGACTGTATCGCGGGATTACAGAAGGTTAACTGTCGCACAGGTGAGCGCCGTGTCATCTCAGTCACGAAGCACTTGGGGGAATGCCACATTCCACAACACAATGTTATATTAAGATTTAAATATTGCCATTTTAAAATGCGGATATTGAAACAGACGTGTAACTTTGATATTTTGTAATGCGTGAAAGAAATTCCGTTAATTTAATTAACAAATTATACAATCCTTATTTTTTGACACCAATTATAATTTACAACCGGCCATCTATATATTCAATACCGGTGTAAAGACAGAGGATATGTTTAATTTTACTCAACGGCGAGTTTAGTTTAAAATATGGACATGGTGCCGGCAAAGATTGCTATCGAGCGTTATTGTGTTGATATTTGATTGCCTTTAAAACGCTCAATTTACCACGCCGTTGTTGTTTGGGGATATATGGTAAATATCTCACGAGATATCGTACGTCCGCGTATATAATTGTTGCTTGTGTCGCTTTTCACACGACTCACACACACATACACGCGCATATACAATCACATGTACACACATATAAATATCCATTTATATAAATTGCTCACTTCCTCGAACGTTTATCATTTCGCGCCATAACTAATTTATCAAATTTTATTGGTGAATATTTTCATTGTTAAAATATTACTGTTCTGTTATCCGCACATATTATAAAAATATCTCTGTCTTCTAGGCAGTTTTTTATATATGCGAAATCGGTATTGCATAAGTTTTGATGGCCTGTTCAGATTATTCCGTCATTGCATATAAAATTTTGTTTTGACCAGATTTTAAACACGGAAGTGCATTTTAAGAATAATTAAAGTTTCTATTATCGACGACTCTAATTAAAGTAATTTGAAGTTATTCTTATTTACTGAATTATAAAAAAAACAATCAGCGGAATGTCTATAATGCGTTGCATGTGCTTTTAATTATTACTAATATTTACTTTGTTTATTATCACGTCACGATATTCACAACATTATATCACACAGTACTACATAAACAAATAATAAACATTAGCATATGTCATTGTTCTCATTTCTTACATGCACGTCTTATTTACTGTACAATACATTATCTCTGTATATATTATGTACATACATATATAACGGCCACAGTGAACAAGACTTGGTGTTTTTCTCATTTGACAATCATTTACGTGTATGGGCTATATGCTTATCTCCCATTCCTTATGGGATCTATAAATCAACCGTTGAATCGTGGTAGTGTGACACCCTCCCTAGCTTACCCCTTCGGGGAATTACAGGAGTCATGTTACGTTCAGTTTACGCACGTTTTACATCCGGTGTACGGCGTCAATTATAATTTACATTTGCTCGTCACCTCAGTCAATGAACATTGCATGGATAATGCCCTTACGAATTGTCCCTATTTTGTATTCCTATCGCGTGTGTGTATATTTTACTCGACGTTGAAGGGAATCCCGTTACGCGGACGTTCGGTACGTCATTTTTAAATGTATTTGCATGATTTCTTGTTGTGTTTTATATATTTATTTTAAATGGGGACGTTCAGGTAGTCTTTTTTGGCAAATCATCCGAATTTCCAATCTCTACGAAATATATTTATTTTGTTTGGAAACCGGTTTAACATTGTTTCGTGATAATATTATTTGAAGTTAATCACTTTGCTTTATAGATAATTTAGTATTAATGACCTGTCCTCCTCTCGGAACGGCTCCAGACAGCTTTGAAAATCAACGTACACGGGTTTCAATTAAGATAGAAATCGTTTTCTAACCATAATTATGCATCACATTAACCGCACCGACACAGAAGTCCATTATTATTAATTCAACGGAACGCCCGTAAGATTCCATTTCGCTGACGAATCTACACCACGAACATTATCATCGTCTATTGAATGGTATTGTGAAATTATATTTTCGTATGCGATCCTCGTAATATTATTAACCATTGAGTTAATCGTACCGTGTGTAGGTTTTATGTGGGGTGTGATTGTTTGATGTCGATTGTAATATTACAGTGTGTGAGAAGGTACGTACCGTTTTGGTAGGGAATGGTAGGAATTTTCGCTTTCGTTACATTGCAAATTGTAACTTTACAAATTTTACATTTGAACGTATACGGTACACTCGTTTTTCTGTTAATAGAACAAAACCAAACTGGTTGCACAATAATCCTTTTGACCGCGCACTTTTGTTTGATATTTTCTCACAGGTGTTTCTTTATAAGTTGGACGTCATTGAGTTTTATGCTGAAGGCTGAGCGCTGTGAAAATTTTAACTTTAATATTTGTGTCGCGATACGTGTGTTTGCATTGTGTTCATGTACGGGGGCTCGTGTGGCGCCGCCGCCGGCGTCTCTAGCCCGTGAGATCTGGGTCGGGGGCCTAGCTGGACTTTTGCAATTGTCAATCGTATGCATATTAACACTATAACACGTAAACGTGTCATACACTTACACTTATAATAATCTTAGTAAACACTAATGAAAATATTGGTACTAAATCTATTATCGAGCGTCGCAAACAAACACAATCTTACATTTACTGATAACGGCTGAGGCTGCGGCTGCGAGTAACACTTCTGGAACGTGTTCGCTTAGATGCACATGTCACGGGGGCTCAGTTTTTTTTTTGGTTTTGTTTTCGTCACTGCACTAGAGTTTTACAACATAACCGACGTTCGGTCACTGGCACATGCTGGGAACAAATGGGAGTCGGCCGGCCGGTTGTTGTCACGGCGTTGGAGTGTCTTCTGTCCCGAGGGTCACCGGCGAGTGGTGGGGTGCACGTGTGATCGGCAGGTCGAGCCGCGCATGAGTGGCGGCGGTGGTAGGGGCGCGAGCGTAAATACGCCGCCGTAAGCGCGTGCGCATTCCACGCACACACCCGCACGCGGACGCATACGCGCACCGTACGCGACGGGTGACGCGGCGCGGCAGATGACAAGCGGCGGCCGGGCGAGACCCTAGCCCTACGCGGACGGCGTTTGAGTAACGGTCGGTCGCTCGTTCGGACGTTACGTATCCATCAAATATTTTCACACCCAACTATTTGCAATTAATGCGCGTTGCAATTACACCTGACTTGTTAATCTGTCCCGCCCCGTCGCCGTCGTTCCGAAATCAATGTAAATTGTTCTCGTACCAAAGAAAAAATATACTTTTCGTATTTCGAATTCATGAGCGTTGTTAGTAGTGTCATAATTTTTTTTTATACGCACGTGAGTTTCAGAAATCGTTATTGTATTCGATTTGGATGTTTATATTATATCTAAAAAGCGACGACTATTTGTTTTATGTGTCATATATTACATCGGATACATTAGCTTCTGCATAGATTATAATTAGTATACACGGGTCTATGTTAAATTCGTTACGGTTTCTATGAGTTGCTAAAATGGTTGTATTTTGTCAGTTACGTTACATGCATTTAGTTCATATGACATTTACTTAAAAACTCGAAACTCATCAACGGTTGCGTAATTTTTAGTGTTTATGCAACAAGTATTGATAGATTTCGTTACTTCCGAACCACGTTGACGTAGGTACTAAGTATTTGTG
This sequence comes from Mimoniades nurscia nurscia, assembly GCA_018246595.1. NCBI lineage: Eukaryota > Metazoa > Arthropoda > Insecta > Lepidoptera > Hesperiidae > Mimoniades > Mimoniades nurscia. The sequence continues at coordinate 3,620 of DWFO01005948.1, forward strand.
TACCATTTTGTTATTGCTGTATTTTAATATTTGTGTTTTTCTTTAATTGAAAGTAAAGAAAAGTAAATTAATTATTGAAAGGTTTTACAAATCGTTTAAATGTGAATTCTCTATCGCGATTTCATCTGTGACTATATTTTTATTTCGTAACTCCTAACATTTAAAAGTCATCATAATACTATATTTAGATAATATGTATATTATCCAATTAATTATGACTTAATAATAAGTAAATATCATTATGTACAAATTCGTATGCATGTCCTAAATTTACTTACGTCAAAAGTTTTTTTGGATTTTTTTATGTAAATCGTTCTAAATAAAATTACTCCTTTTTCATCTTGATTTTAACATTATATTTCATTGTACTACTGTACCACCGGGGATAATCATAACTCTACTACTAAATGGGAAAAAAAATCTTTTCGTTTTGCGATGACTGTGAACTCACCTTAACCCGGTGTTCTGTTCACGAGTCATCGAACCGGTCGCGTCCTCGGAAGGTCGCTCGGACCCGTATGGGTCCCGTATTCGAATGGCGCATCTAATTTTATATCCGCATATTATATTTTACACACTATAGTTTACTTATTACTCTTCTTTGTTATTACTGTAATTTTTTAATACTATATTATGTTATTACTATATTACTCTTCTTTGTTTATGATTTTTCTATATGTCATGTAATATTAGTTATTTATTAGTAGAGTTTCTTCGGGAATAGTTTTCTATTTACTTTTTAAACTCTTCCTAAGGCTCCAATGTGTACGTACTATTTTTTCTCTACGTGTATGTCCATACCGTTCTTCCACTGTGTAGATAAATGAAAATATTCTAATGTTATGTGAGTGCCATAAGGGATGTGTAAACATCACCCAACCATACGTAACACATTGTCAGTAAACATTTCGGCCGGATACATAACACGATTCGTGTTTTGGATACATCATCATTTGCATCTCGCCCGCAAACGATCCCGGATCTGTTTTTGCGCACGTCGCACAGCGAATATATCTGTTTATACCGAGTCATGTCAAACACTACGCCGGCACGATAATTACACACAGATGTGACTGGAATGCGGTTCTTATAAATACCATTTGTTTAATTGATCCTCGATAAAATCCGCGAGTGGTCCACGTTCGACAAAGGCTTAACGGATCTCGCGTCTTTGGCTTTTATACGGCGACCCACATTCGGTTTAGGAATTATAGTAAGTTGAACACAATATTGTATCGAAATATTGTTATATTATTAAACGTTTCGTGAGTATAATGTGCATGATTAAATCATGTAAGTCACGCACGCGGAGATTTCCGACGCGATCTCGCTATGATCAGTGTGAGTTAATGAAACAAGCCCTGCTTTAGGCTCGAGATCAATCGTGCCACCCCAAAATACGTAAGCTAAGACGATACGTAATTTTAACTTTTTCTTGTTTGGTTGTTGCGCAATGATAGCTGACGATCAAAAAGACCGGAATAACCGATGCTGCTACTACAGTGATAGTGTTCTTGCCGTCAATAAACTTAGTAAATTGAGCAAGGGATTCGGTCGAACGGAGTGTGAGTGGTCGGTATAAGAGCTTGCGTATATCTACTAATGCAATGTGTATGACCGATAACATTGCGTGATTGATGTTTCATAGCTTCTTTTAATGCAAAAATCAACCTTTATATATAGATTGAAGTCGACGTACGTTAATAAGTTCAAAGGACAGGAGTACATAAAATAATCACACGATTACGCCGTGGAAAAGAAATAACCGCGTGCCCGTCTGTCAGTAATAAAAACCGATCACTCGGCGAAGTTTAAAACGTAATAATGCGCGTCCACAGGCATTCGAGAGGTCGCATGATGTCATCTAATAGAGAGATCTCCAGTGTAGGGTGAGTCCGCGTGTATGCCAAGTGTGCTTCACCCAATGTCAACGGTCTCGCTCAGTCAGTATCTCCATGTAGAGAAGAGCGACATTCCTCGCGACGACGACGGAGCCATATCTGCGCACGCTGACGCAGTTCGGTTTTAATGGGAACATGCCATAATTCTCTTCCTTGAGGTCACGATAACTGTTCAAAGGGCGCACGTTACGAGTTTGTAACGCTAGATTAGTTTCCTAAGTAAAGGTCGCTGGAATAAAACATATGGTTATAACAAAGTCAAAGTTAACGTACACGCAGATAGATAGCATCAATGCTAGCTGTAGAGTAAGTACATATATCATATCGATATTTCAAGCGAGTGTATTAACATTTTTGTAAGCGTTTAAGTAAAAATTTTCCTTTTAATTTCTTATTATATTTTTATTAGACGTGTTGTATTAGAGATGTCTCTTTGTATATTATGAAATATGTATATTCATCTAGGTGCTAACAAATGGTAATGCTCATTGTGTTTATCTTATTACTCAATTGATTGTGCATCAATAGGCTCACTAATACTGTGTACGTACAAATGGGTGCGGCGGAGTTTTTGTGTGACAAAAAATATTTGTACTATTCGTCATGCGAGAACAATCTGTTCGTCTGTTTGTGGACTAGTTAAGAGGCCGTTGATACCGTGGCTGTCATCTCGCGTGACATCGGACTATGGCTACAGTGGTAGGTAATTTTCCAGTGACGCTTCAATCTAATGTGAAAATGTATAATAAATCTATCGTACAATTCACTTGTACGAGTTTAGGTCATTTTTTTTTTCATTGTTAATTAGGTCAATATTTATTTTACAACTTAATAAAAAAAATCTAAAACTATTTAATTCAGGTTTTAAAATGTGTCAAACTCAACTTATTTATATGTACATTATTTCGTCCTTCGTAAAACGGCGTTGCAATATTTGAGAAATCCATGTGAGTACACAGTCAACTTAGATTGAAATTGTTTTAGGTCATTATAAAATATGACATGTATTTCGTAGACTGCCTTTATCATATTGTTTATTTATTTATCCAAAATCCATAAGGCTACATAGATGGTAATCATTGGGCGTAATATAATAATATTAACATTTCCAGAACATATCATCATATGGTTAAATAAAGTCAAAGCTATGGAAAATTGTGGATATTGTGATGGATGTTAATGTAAAACTGTTAGTTTCACTGAAAGATATGAAAGTTTGCTCGGTGTCTAAATAAAGTCTAGGGCATGAGAAAATCGTAGATAATGTTGCGGAGTTAAAATTATCATTGGCATTACGCTTTCTCTTGAGTTTTCCTCTGGTTCAATTACAGAGCGGTGCTTATTATATTTTTTGATCGTCCGGTCGTACAACGGATCTTGAAACCGGTACTTGATCGTTGCTAGATTGGTACATCCGTTCCTTTATGTATACCAGGCTCTCATTGCTCTGATTCTATTGACTGTGACTCTGAGTAAGTAGATCTGTTATGATATTATAATTATCTTCTAGCCGGCATCACCACTACTCCCATTCCTAGCAAGCTTTCGATATCGACAAATTTCATATGATGTTTTCATCTAACGCACTTGTTGGTAACGAGTTTAAAATTAAAATGTTTCTGTTCTATGTTCTTTGTCTAGATTCATGTGAATTTTATTTTAATGTTCACGTGTCGATTAACAAGAGTTTTCATCTCTATTAGTAAATACAATTGGCTTCCCCCACTAAATATGCTTCTTTCATTACTCTATGGCTAGCATATGGCCACAGTCATGGCGGATGAAAAATCAATGATGTGGCCTAGGATGTAGCATGGTTGCCTAGTAAATGCCTATTCACATAGAATTTGAAGAGGTTCAAATTGTATTTATCGGGAAACACAGACGCAGGCAGAGACATTCACTCCTTGGCCCTCCGAATCAAAAACAATGAAGAAAATCGCTTCGACGACCTTCTGAGATTAATGGAAGCCTGCCGTACGTCTGGACGTCCTTCAGTAAAACGTACCAGGTTGTTCAGGTCAAAGGTACCAGGTTTATACTCCCAAAATGTATCCTGTAGCGCACAGCTAAACGAGCCACTTGACGTTAGCGTTCCAAGCTCTGTTGTAGGCTGGTGTCATTGAGATTATCTTCATTAGTTTCTTTTATGTAGTTTTATGGGATTGTATTTAGATGAATTTGGTAAAGATTGGTGGTATGTATATTCTAATTTTAGCAGGCTGAGAGTGCCAATTATGGACACTAATTAACAGACAAAAGAAATTTTACGAACATCGGAATACAAACTTAAACGCAAGGCTGATTAGTCAGGAAAGAGTAATAACCTCTACTACTAAAAAAAATATTCATAGCTTTCTTTTGGGCCGCTCGAATAGAGGCAGGCACGCGGACGACTGCAACCGAACGCAGTGGAGACGCTCGTTTTTATTTTTTTCTTCTCGGAATCGTGTTTGGGTGGTGTCGTCGCGCCGCGTCCGTACCACATTCCGCGACACCGAGGCGCTCGGCTTTGACCGTTTGGCCACAAGTAATTTCGGCGACCTTACTCGCTTTCGGTATGTTTTTTCTGTTTTTTCGATTACAACTCGAGCACCGTAATAGAATTAAGTGTAACGCGTTAGAATATTCTGTTACAATTAATTTAGAAAGGTACTAGTTGATAGAAATTAGTTGTTTAGTTTAGAAATCAAGATACCTAATAAGTAATTGCATTTTCATTAAATAATGGCCCGAATTATGTGCTTCATACATATTTCGCTGATATGACTGCGGTGATTGCGGTGACTATTTTAGATACAACAGGAAAACGAATAAAAGACTTGAAACAATTTGAGAAATTCGAATGAAGGTAAAATCATAACATTGTTAATAGCATTGTTGAACCAATCGAGCAGGCTGTCCGTATAAGGAGTCGCAAGGCATGGAGCGCGGCGTCGGCGGAGGCGCCGGCCGGCCGTCCTCTGGCGCTGAATTATGTAATCAAATATTAACGACGACTTTTGGGAGCATTACACAACCTTATCGGTCAATTATATCACAACTGGACGAACACGTGTTGCTGCTGTTATCAACTGTATGATCTATCGCTTTTTTCAAGATATTTTCTCATTCAAATTGCTGCGTTTTTTTTTGTAATCGTTCCTTGCCGCACTTCGAGGCTTATTGCGTAAGTTATTGTTATTTTTAATCTCACTTTCACCCACCTTACTGGATTTTATATTTTAGGGGCAGGGCGGTGAGGCATCGAAATATCTCTTCTTTGTTTCGTAACATTGATTACATTAATTAGAAGTTATGATTGCCTAATCGTTAAGTGGTCTGCGTTAGAGTTGCTTTTGTTCGACGTCAAAATATTTCGACACTGATCGCTGCTGATAAATTCTTTGTTATTATTGTTGTTGGTGGCAATTTCGCAGCGCTTTAAGATTTTGAAAATTAATTACTTTTTTAAAGTCTCGCCTAATAAACGAGGCAAAATCTAAAGATCCAAGAAAAACATTCAAATATCAAAATGCTTAAGTGAATTTTTCACCAGTTTTAAATTAATATAAGCGGACAAGGTCACCGTATAAATAGCTGGTTCAAGATACTGACTGAACTTTGGAAATAGCCTATAAAGTGCAAACGCCGATACAGTTGGCGCCGTCCTCATATTATATTTTTCTCGCGAACTCATTATTAATCAATGGCCTTTTTGTTTATAGCATCGACGGCTTTATTTTTCTGATCATTTTAATAGATGTGTTCGCGACATCTTCGTCGTTATTCCGTTAAGATTTACGAGAATGAGAATTTTCTGTTAATTTGGTTGTGATGTAGTTTTTTCCCGGTATTACCTCGCCTGATATGTTACAAGGGGCGCACTTAACTTAGTGAACTTCATCCTATTTAATATTGTTTGTATTGTTTTATAATTTAATGCTACCATCGGGAAATATGTTGTTTATATTTGCTCGCTTTCTTTTTAACTTGCAATCAATCAAGTTTATCGTTAAAATATCAGTACACAATTGCACCTCGTATTAGTGTAGTTTATTCGTATAGATTTTTACGTTGAATGAACATCTTTTACTTTACGTTCACACAGTGATAGGTACATATAATTCAATTGTGAGTTTAATGTACCAGCTTCATCATTTCTCATGAGATGTTGCAAGTCGGGACCTCGTTCTGATTAGTTCCATATTTAGCACGTCTTGATTGTATTTTAGCGCTACACTATTTACCCTCTCGCCGTTATGCAATTCCAATTATCACCGATTACGTTGCAATTTGTGAATTATAACCGGACTCCTTTTCAGAGTGGACGGCTTTTTTTGAAACCTTGCCGGAGGCGTGTGCGAATTTTCGTATTGCAATAAAGAGACCTGCAATAAACTGACCACCGTAGCGTTACATTTAATGGTATGTTATGAAATTGAAAATATGTAGATTCAATATAAAAGTGGAAATTCGGAACGATTCTTTATGGCTTCTTCTTTAAGTCGCGACCAATTGAATTCTCTTGGTATTACCCGTGTATTGATGATGTAGTATTTAGTCAACGTGACTAAACTGTTCTTGCATCAATTGTAAATTAGCCACATATACAGTAGTCATTTTCATTGTTTTACTATAAGTCACCGTTATCAAAATAATTTTGAGTCAGTTAGTTGGGGGCATAATGT
>DWFO01005949.1:0-10190 GCA_018246595.1 Mimoniades nurscia nurscia
TTTATTAATTTTAAAAATATAAAAATAATTTAATAATTATAATCATTATTATAACTTAACTTATAACTTCGTTATAATTTTGTATTTTGTGTTTCAGTGATATAATTTTAGTCCTTAGCCTTAAATTTGAGCGAATTTTTATCATGACCTCAGTAATAGTTATATTTATACATACACTGTTTATAAAATATGAGTTTTATCCAATGATTGTGTTTAAAAAAATCACAATACCCTAATGCTGAGGGGTATTATTACAACCCGAAACGTACTCGAAACTTGTGAACATTATTGTTTGTTGATGAATAATGTCGACCCTTCATACAAACTCACGAACAATTAATCACAGCTCATACTTAATGTCTATGGGTCTGGGTCCATGAAGGGTTGAATAGGGAGTCTTAGGGTTGACAGCTCCAATCTTACTGCAGCTTGGGGTGTCTTAGTATAATCGCGTATTGTTAGTTTGTCAATGAAGTTATGAAAACGATCTATATTATTACACGAACGTTTCGTTTTGAAAAAAAGAATATGTTGTTGGTGATGTAGTAGGTTTCGATTCGGCTATGAGATATGTGACTATTTTTGTATACAGCTGTGATTTTAGTATAGGATAAATGATGCCATCGATAGCAGTGACTACTTGAATACAGGTGGTTTACAATATAATTTAACTTTATAATTAGGCATAGTTATACTATTTGACTGTCTCGTTGGTTGAGTGCTTGTAGGCTCGACTGCCGATCGAGTGGTCATGTATGAACATCGGGTACTATCGGTTAATAGTGAAAACAACGGAGTTCTACGCGCCTATTGCCTATTACAAACATGATGCTGCGTGTAGTTATAGTGTTACACTTACTAAATTATCCGTGTAGAGTCTGTGTAAGAATACATTTGCAGCGTCGGCGTAGCTGTGCTTTGCGATCAAGAACTTGTGTGCCTAGCGTGGGGATTGTGGGGCAAACCGCTGAGCGGAGGCCTACGTCCAGCAGTGGGCAGCCATAGGCTGATGATGATGATGATAAAACTAAACGTTTGGTAATAATCTGTATACAAGGATAATTTGTGTATGTATATAATGAGTAAACTTGATTTATATAATATAACTATGTATGAGTGACTACGGTAATTATATAATTTTAAGTAGAACTTACTTCAATGTTACCAATATATTTATTATTGAATTTTCATTCTTGGATGGTAATATTATGACCATTAAAGCACAATGCTGATATTTAGAGGTAGTCTTGGGAATTTGTAAACTAGGTTAATAAAGACGCGGATATGTGGGGTGGCTTGTGCCATCCCTAATTTTAATGTTCAGGTGTGAGTTGGCATTGTATATCCTTAATATTTGACAATTAATATAAAGTACAAACTGCAAACTCACACTGGGTTCGAATGAGGTTATAAACATCTTCATGCGATCCCTCGGGAACTCGAGAATATGAATGGGCAATTGGTTGACTAGCACGAGCCCAGAGAGAGAGAGAGTTGTCTAATGTATTTAGTGCTTAATAATTTTACAAATTGTACTGACATTCGGTTAAATGTCTTCGAAAATAATACAGTTTGATCACCATTAAAAATAAGAACAAATATATTTTATGAATTAGAGCAGTCATACACCAGCAGAATGAAGTTTCTTATAAAATGAAGAAATTAAAGTGAAATTTTCAATGTACTATGGTTGCAACCCAAATGTAATTTTTTTTTAGGTTTTGCTTTACGCGTTCCTGACCAGAAATGATTAACCCGCTTGTGTATTTTTACGCTCCATCAATAGCTACAGAAAATATGTGATCAAGTTAGTTGAAAATACAATTTTTGTCCATACGTAGGGGGAGGAATCCTAAATGTAAACGTAATTGAACATATTGTGTAGTAGTAGGTGTTATTATTAAAGTGGTACTAAATAAGTATATATCATGTTTAATAAAACATAAATATATATCTCACGACAGGGCCCTTACGGGATATGCAGAGAGCACCAAGTGCCAAGTATCTCTATCCTAACAAGTCTACCGCGAATAAATGATTATGTTTAATAAAAAATAAAGGTAAATGGATATATTGATTATACTTTTTATTGCTCGCAAGTAAAATCTCACGCTTTTTCAGCACACGACACTTTGATGTTAAGCATTGCATTGCAGTGTATAAATGCAAGTTTTTATGACTGTAAAAATGTACCTAGTTTAACAGACACGTCGTGAAGTAAGTTTTAGTTTCTGTAAGCATGTATGAAGTATTAATTAATTTTTTATCTTAAAATAATATCTACATAACATCACGACAGTAATTCCCGAAGACGTAGGCAGAGGAGTGCAGTGCACTCCCACGTTTCACCAGTTCCGTTTACGTCCCAGTATGGAATAGTAGGTGAGCCTGTTGTAATAGACCGGGCACAAATCCAAACTCCGAGCCAATATTGGAAAATCTAAGTTAGAAAAATTCAATAGTGCTCTATCCGAGATTTCATCCCAGGATCGCTCTATTGGCAGTCGAGCTTGTAACCAACACCACCAACGAGGCAGCCGTGTACTTTTTATCTTGTGGGTTGCCTTTATTTAAAGAATTGATCCTAATGATGTGTTTGTAGTCATAAACTCACAAATATCCCAGATACTTGTGCGAATATGATTAAACGTGAATCTGGGGACCGTACTACACTCCTCTGCTTACCTCTTCGTGGATTACAGGCGTGATGTTACGCTTTGTTACGTTAAAAAGAACTAAAAAACTAAGATCTAGTTACTTTTTAAACTTTTTTAAGTGGCGTATATAAAACAAACAAGCAAGAAACCACAGCGATTATAAAATAACGTATTAAATAAACAGCACATAACGCCGGTAGAAGTTGCAATCAGTAAAGTACACAGCGATTTTGAAGTCTAACATCCGGTAGGTAGCGCGCTTGGAGCTCGGCCAAGGCTCGTGGGTTGTGATTTGGGTAACGAGAGGGGCGGGGAGCGGAAAGCGGATCTTACCCGCTGCTATATTAGTTCTTACATGTAAAATGTATTTTATTATAAACAGCTGATGGTAACGATTGATTTAATACGTTATTAGTAACTATATTTGAGAAGATTCGTGTCTATTACTTGATCGATTAAGGTATTTGTGATGATAATAATTATCATGTTCCTGAATTCAAAGCTAAATTTACCCAATTTACACAATACTTATATTGTAGTGTTATTGAATTAGCCACTTACTATAAGTATATGACAAAAGCAATTCCTTCTATTAAAAGTAGTACTTACGTATTGATTTTAGCATTTCACGTAATTTCCATTTCATTGATTTTTAATGTGGTGGTTGGTGGTGGTGTGGTGTAAACTCAACACTTGTAGCCAATAGAAGTAGATTAACTTTTAGACATTGTAACTTCTTCTGGTATCTCTCATTCTGATATCTCATGTGTACAAGCCATTTTTCTTTAAATTAAATACGATGTAAAATTAATATGCATGTTACTTTACAGTACACCAACTAAAGTGTTTACTGTGCCCTAAATACACCCATTATTTATTTTAATTTATAGTTACATTATCTAACTATTTAATTATTGAATCCGATAATATTTTAACTGTTTTCAGTTTATTTTAAGTTATAAACCTACGACTGGTTGTCACTGCGAGTACGTTAGTAAATAAATTGAACTTTTTGCTTTCGCAAAATTTTGTCCCAAATACTTACATGATTTAGAATGAAATATTCACTATAAGAATATCTAAGAAAAACCTGGGACCCGACCGAACCTGGGACCTTCGACTCACTCCACCACTCGACCAACAAGTCAGTTTTATTCTATTGAACCCTTGAATAAGAAGTAAAAAATAATTCTAGCACTTAAATGTTGCCGCAGTTGTAAAAGAAATCGCCGCTCCACATTCTCTTGGACCAAACAAGAAGCTGATTAGATTGGCGTCTGCTACGTGCTTTCCAATACAAGCGCTCGTATTGTCCACAAACAGTTTAGTTTTTAAATGACTACAAGATGGTAAGCCGTAATATGTTATCAGATCAGCTGTAAAAAGTAATGGATAATAGCGGGTAAGGCTGTTTATGTTGTGTAGCGGAGCGACTTGAAATGTGGGTGAAATTTGGTAAGAATTTAACAGAGCCAATTATTTTTGAACTTTGCCATAATATTATATAAAGTGCTATTTGGTTATATTACTTGAAGTTTCCATAAGTAGCTTATAGTCTGCATTTGTTCTCGGCTCGGTGTATGGAATAGACTTAACCCCATTCCATCTTAGGTATATCATAACTAATGAAAAGTGAGAATACTAAGGTCCTTTATCCCTTGAGGGAAATACAGGATACGAGGCTCCTTCGGACGAGAAGGGCCGCAGTCTGGCACGCTAAGTGTCGATTAGCAGACAGCAGCAGTAACTATTGTCTGCGGCCTCTATTTTCTATATTCTGTACTGAAGCGTTCTTGAACTCGCTCAAATTCCTGAGAAAAACAACAATAAAACCATTCTAAGGACTTTTAAGCGAATTTCAATAATTTTATTGTACATACTAACCTTGATCGAAGTTTATATTAAGAAAAGGCCAACTTACACAACTACTAGGTATTCAGAAAAAGCAGGCAGTTTCCCTTTTTGTGCGCCGTTGACGATATTTTATTATGTCTCGAAGAAATCTATGTCGTAAAGTTTTTGTAGGTCCGTACTTTTTACGATTAAAGTTCCCCCGAACTTAGCATTTGTTGACGTTGTTGTATTTTCAGCCAAATTACTCTCCCAGCATCATTTACTCGCTGAGAAATAACTACATTTATTTACACTGTAAACATTAATATGAATTAATGACTTCTACGTCATAGTTTTTGTTCATTTATCTTCGCTCTTTCGTCCATTCATTCATTATTTTAATGCGTCAAGTCCATAAACTACAACGGCATGACGGCTAGTAAAGGATATTTTGAAATATCTTGTATTGGTATGTTTGCCTACTACACACATATGCAAGGCACTTAAAGAGAACAATATGGGATAGCTAGGAAACTGTTACCGGCGTGCATGTATAAAGAGGGTGATGAATGTAGAAGAAGCGCGACAGGTCTGTAAGGATACAGATATTTGGGCACTCCGTGCTCCCTGCCTACTCCGTGAGGGACCCGGCGTGAGATATGTATGTATGTAGGAAAGTAGAAGATGATAGAGTTAGAATATCAAATATGAAAGCAAACAATCATTATACGTAATGTGGATAAGCTTATTCTGTATGGTAAATCAATCTGTTTATATTATTAATTATCTGCATAGTACATTTATATACTTATGAATTCGTCTTTAAAAATATGATTCTTGTAAAAAGAGCAGTATTTTCCCGAGTCAAACAATAACTTTTCAATACAATAACTTTGTTTAAATAAAGTTTAAAGTTACTTTAAACTTTATTTAAAATGAATCATATGATTCATATTTTTCAATACAATAACTTTGTTTAAATAAAGTTTAATAATTAAATAAAGTTTCAAAACAATAACTTTGTTTACGCGATATTTTGTCATCATCGCCATCATCTATAAGGACCATATGTGAACATTTGCCATTGCCAACTCTTAAGTTTTTATTTCTAAATATTGTAACAATATATACATAAAGTTTATATATAAATCACCGTATCGGGCAGTGGACAGCTCTTCCTGCATGTAACAACTTTACAAAGCGACCAACAGTCTTGTTTCAGACCGGATGTTGCGTCGTAAATAAAGTTTCGTATTTTTTTCCAACTTTTTATTTATTTCCAACTAGCTTTAGAGTAGACATGTAAAAAAGGTTACACATTTATTAAAACTTTGTTACGATGAACGAAATAAAGTTACAGAATATTGTTTTTCAAAGTGAAATTGAAATCACTGTCAGTGATATATTTTTGTTCCGTTGTGTTAAAGTGCTTGTATGTGATAACAGATGGCGCTACGAGTATTCTTTTAAGACCATCTAATAGCATACTTAGTTAACATTCTTTATATTTTTGCCTTATTCGAAGCCTTAGCTGTCTCGTCGATCATATTGGTAGCAAGTGTGACTGCAAATTGAGATGTCCTCGGTTTGAATCCTGGATCGAGCTCTATTAGAATTTTGTTACTTAGATTTTCTAGTAGTGGCTCAGTTTGAATACGTGGTCGGTGTATGGCACTAGGCTCACCAGCTATTCCAAAGAAGGAGGTAAACGTTACTGGTGAAACTTCGGAGTGTGTATTTGTCTGCCTACCTCTTCGAGGATTACAGGCGTGATGTTACGTTCGAAGGCATATTACATATATTATATAAATATAACATTACGCCCGTATTCCCCTGAAGGGGCACGCAGCAGAGTGTAGTACACTTCCACGTTTCATTAGCCCTCAGAAAGACGTGTTGAAACAGAATAATGCAGTATACTCCGGGATTCCTCGGTTAAGGAGAGTTATGTTTACAAATACCGCGAGCTCCTGGTAAAGTTATGCAGAACGCTGGGCTCAGCGCTGAGAAAATAGCGTGACTGTGTATACGGATTGTCTCGAGGGCGTTATGGTTGGCACTTGACACGAGTACGTCTACAAGCCCTTGAACACTTGTTCCCGACAACATCAATCAAACATTTGTATAACAATATCCCTGACATTGCACCAATAAAACCAATAGCTCAAACATGTTAAATGGTAACCGTCACAAATTTCAAATTCAAATTATGTTCGCACAGCTCTTTATTAAATTTAACAATCAAATCTAATGCAGTCAGAAACAGAAACTGATGCAATGCGCTAGAAAGACAACTGCAGGTTCTGGAAAGATTACATACATTTGATATTCTATGAGTTTTAAAGTAATTAGACCAATTTAATACCCAATTTATTATTCATAATTTAAACGTCTGTATGTATTTGATATAACGAATTATCGCAAAAAGTACAAATAACTAAAACTATTAGTATGCATTTAATGTTCTAAACACAGTGTTAACCCGCGTAAAGCCCAGCGCACACTGCACGGAAGTGCTGAGATGGCTGAAACTACAAAGTTATGCGCGGTCACGACAAAGAACTTGACGCGGTACTAAGAACACACATACTCGCACACACATTGTTGGTTCGTGACGCGGAACCAGCTTGACTGGGTACACGAGTTATGTCAACGGTTTAAGCCGCTCTTGCCGGCCATTAGGCTTAGATATGATAGTTATTATCCATAGTGTTTTCATATGTATATCGTTGTCTGATTGAATGCCTCATTGGTCGTGTTGGTTGCAAGCGCGACTGCCTATCGAAAGGATCTGGGTTTATATTCCAGATCAGGCACTACTGGATTTCTCTAATTTACATTTTCTAGTATTGAGTCGGGAGTCTGGAGTATGTGCCTGGCGTATGGCAATACGTTCACCACCTATATCATAGTGGGATGTAAACGAAACTAGTGAAACGTGGGAGTGTACTACACTGTTCTGCATACCTCTTCGGGGATTACAGGCGTGATGTTATGTTTTGTATACTATCTGGTCCTAAATTAGACAGCTTCTGTGATATGGGGAACAAACAGTTGATTTCTTTGCGCATACTTAGAAAATTTTGGACTGAGACACCTAACGAATAGTTTTATTCATTTCTATTAACCAACAATCCGAGTGGGAAACTAATCCATCCTCAGCTCTGTAGTTAGGTTTACACGCCACTAGCCCAACGGTTAAAATATAATGAACCAGACATGGTAAACCTTTAACACATAAAAGTATAATACATAAACTTCCTGCATTTTATATAAGACCATCTGGGGTACTGTGGATCATAGTCACCGTCTAATATAAGAACTGAATTTCGATTCAATTCTTTCATTAACAAAAATATATAGATATGAGTATGTTTCAGCGGCTAAAGCATATTAATTTTAAGTTGTAACAATACCCTTTTGACATTATGCTTTGATATGGTAATTATACATTAATTTCTTTTCATCATTAACAGTGTAAACTAACATAACTTATAGATAAACTGTTTCCAGAATATTCGTTCTTATATTCTTTCATACTTATATAATCAAATGAATTCGTTTAGCATAAAACTGGCTTAATCAAATTGTTTGAGGAAAAGCGCAATTGTTCTTATGTAGGTCGGAGGTAATTTGTAAAAATTGGAATTATTTACCGGGCAAAAATTTAATATCGACTTTGCGGAAACGTTCAAAGTGGACGTCTCGCGGAGTGTCGCTCGCCCGCGATCACTCTCGCCTCGCCACTTCGCTTCAAAATTCCAAATTTCATTTCCGTCCAATTTTATTGGAAAAGTTAAGCAAAGCAATATTATACAATTTCTCCACGGCCCTCAAGTACGCCGCGCTAAAAATATGCTGCGTATTATGAAAAAATACCAAATGTTATCTTATAAAGTTTTATTTTACGCTATTCGATGAATTGGTTTTTTGATTTTGATGTTTACTAATAGGTGTAACTGCCTCGTTGGTTATGTTGGTTGCAAGTGCGACTGCCGAACGGGAGGTCCTGGGTTCGATTCCCGGGTCGGGCACTACTAAGTTTTCTAATTTAGATTTTCTAGTAGTGGCTCGGAGTCTGGATATGTGCCCGGTGTATGGGGCAATAGGCTCACCACCTACTCCATCGTGGAACTTAAAAGTAACTGGTGAAACGTGGGAGTGTTATACATTCCTCTGCCCACATCTTCGGGGATTATATACGTAATGTTACTTAATCATTGATATTAGCTCTTGGACAGTAGTTATATAGTTTCATCTTTGTTTTTGACTAAATGTTCTTTCTTCTTCAAATTTTATCTGTAATGAACCGGGTCTGTCTGGCTGCAAGGAGAGACAGGTGCTCTGCTGAGGCAAATGTTTTGAGCGATATTTATTTCTTATTACAACCGTAACATCAATGTATTTCACTAAAGGGTTAGGCAAAGGTGTAATACACACCCACAATTCACCAGTTGTGTTATTGATTCCATCATGGAATAAAGGGGGAGCCTATTGCCATACTCCTACACAAATACAGGCTGGGAACTTTAAGTAAGAAAAACCCAATAATTTTGTGTGATAGTAGATATTATAACAATTTTTTTGTTTTCAGAAATTGAGCGACATTGACAAATTAAAGCAACAAAAGGTGGCTGGTAAGCAACTGGAACTGAACCAGCTGGCGAAGATCGAGAACGAGGCAGCGCTGCTGCAAGAGCTGGCCCAGCTGAGACTATGATTATTCTATTGTATGAAGACTGCTGACTCTTTATCATTTTTGTAACCAACACCATATCGGTTTAAAAGTTTCTGTGTGTGGTAGATTCATGATAAAAACTATCAATTTGATATTCTGGCTTTTCAGTTTCAAATGTTACATCAATTAAATAGAAAGAGTTCAGTTCATTCATTGAAATAAATCACGAATTTGTTACACACACATTAATATGCAATCGATATGTTTCAATATTTATGATAAGTTTGGCTGAAATGCATTAATAATTAAATATATTATGGCCATTGTTTAGGCCTATTTTTTTCTAAATAAGATAACAAATATATTTATTCTGTGAACAAATAAAGAATTTAGCTACGCTAATAATTTCGTAATATATAATTATTTTTATATGCTTGTCTAAAAAAGTTTACAGACCACACTCCCAAGACTCAGTAATTGTCGGATAGATTGTAAGTGGAAAGATATGTATAATATATATTTGGTTTAAATAAAGTAATAAATTACTTTGATTTTTTATTTCGTAACGACTCTTCGTTAAAAATTCGGATATCAGTCAAGTTCCCAAATCAAATATATAATACAAAAAAATATTTAAACAAATATCGCTTTAAATTATCAAATGGCATGGCTACGGCATTACAGTTATATTATGGTTTATGATGCCATTTGTTCAGCCAGTTTATTCGATTAAAATGGAAAACATTCACTGATTAAAATCATTAGCAGCCCAAACTAACCTCCCCGACCCTGCAGTACAACTGACAAGGGCTCTAGCTGATAGCGGTACAAAGCAGCCCGTCTAGGCTTGGCTAAATGTCCTGCTTACCAAAGGGTACGAGCGTAGGCAGTGCGAGAGGCTGTACTCTGCCGTCTCCAACATGCGTGCCCAGCAGCGGAATTATACGCAAAAATGCCCTGTAAAATTGCACAATTCAAACAATGAACTGAGACAGGCTGATGCTGTGATTGATTAATTGTAA
>DWFO01005950.1:0-10190 GCA_018246595.1 Mimoniades nurscia nurscia
AAATTAAAGTGAATTGGAATAAGAGAGAGAGAGTCTAATCTAGATAAATTTAGTAGTACCCGACCCGGGAATTGAACCCAGGACCTCCCGATCTGCAGTCGTACTTGCAACCAACACGACCAACAAGGCAGTAGAATTCATGGATGGGAAAATGAAATTAGTAATGAATACAAGTAATAATATTTTGAACAGAAGTAAGTAATTATACTTATCTTGGTCACATACAAACGCCCACAAATAATGTGTGTAAAAGCTACAAGTGAAGCATATAGTAGTGGTTTAGATTCTAGATTTGTGCCCGGTATATGGCAATACGCTGACCTCCTATTTAATAGTCTAACGCAAACTTCGGGGATTAAAGGCGGAGTTATGTTCATCTTTTCTTAATTAAGAAATATCTAAAGGCCGGAAGGCATAAAAAATGTAGAAAGAGAAAAAAAGCAAATTTATGGGATTAAAACAACAAGTCCGATTTTCAAAGTACATAATATATTTACGAATATAAACTACATTAAAAAAGTATTTTAGGCAACCATATCTTATAAATAACCTGAAGGCATATACATTTCTTAAATTACTTTAAGAAAGTAGCATGCAAAGTATCTAAAATGATAGGGATTTTTGGAACACTCCATGTTCTCTGTCTACCCTAAAGAGAATGGGCGAAATGCTATAACAATAACTAGATGATACATTTATTTTTCCATCAAAATGCAAAAGGACATTAATATTTTAATTCCGTTTAAATCTGCGATCCTTTTGTTACCCTGTCAAATTCCCACTACACCTGTTACTCGCAAAATAATGTTTGAAAGAAATTAATAGATTGATTTTGACTACATTACAAGACAGTTACAATTACTAGTACCTAGATAGAAATCGCTTACAACTCTTAATCTTAACATCTAAATATATTAAAATAGCAATCAATATAATGTTAGTACAATCGCTCGAACACACAGCGAATAATCGATGGGCAGTATTTGTTCATGTGATTTTAAAACTAACTATGAAAATGCAATTTCGACAACTAAAGTTAGAAATACTTTATTTAAAATAGGTCACGCTATGTTTAACCGTAAGTATAAAATCTTCCCAATGCAACATAATCTCATGGCAACTTATAATTGTGGACAATTATGATTAAATTATGTTTTAAAATCTTAATACATTGCATATGAATGCGACTAAGAGCAGCGCGATGCTGGCAGCGAATCTGTCCGCGCTGCTGAAGCACCCAAACTCTTGAATCTGCACTTGATATCTTATGTTGTACGGGAACCTGCAGTTTTGTTCTGTAAAAAACAATATCTCACTGAGATGCATGTACGCTGGACACTTCGTCAGGATAACGCATCTTTTTCATCGTCATTCGCTTTAGATGACAATTGTATGCTCAATTGATAACATGATTGAATAATACTAGTACATATGTCTAAATTGGTGGAGTGTGCTACACTCGTCTGCCCGCCCCTTGCGGAAATACAAACGTAATATTATATCGGAATTCCACTTCATTAGGCTCCGTATTGTACAAAGTCTTAGAGGTAAACAATAAAGCTAAAATATTTGGTATCCACTAATACGATCTCTTTATAATGAAATACAGATCAAGCAGATACAATGTTTTGGATTAGCAAAATTTATGACGCAATGTCATTACGCTTATTGTCAGATATAGCACATCTTACCAGTGCACGTAGCAGTTAAACTTGTAGTACTAATCACGGCAGATTGAACAGATATATGGAAGAAGGGACAGGAGTTGATGGTCCAGTGACCATCGCAAGCGTTCCGCAGACTGATTTCTATGTTTCCACTTCCCGTTATCGTTTCGCAAGTTATTGCATGTTCGTCTATCCCAATAATGGTAGTGTTTTGTCTGAAATTGTTAACAATACACAAATCATTAGCTGATGTGAAACAACATAGAGCAGAACACCTTACCTGGTAGACAAATTAATGGCTAGAATTTCACGTTTCTCAACCTTGCAGTCAAGAAATGGACCGAGCTACCAGGGACTTTGTTTACAGATATAACCTAGAACTCTTTAAAGCAAATGTAAATAAGCTTTAACCAGACAACTCGTACGTGGTGCATGTTAAAAAGTTTCTTTTTACTTTACCAATATGAGAATATATTTAAATATATTTAAACATATATGAAGCTGCGTTGTTTGAGCAGGTGAACACTATACAAATTGATAAAAGTAAACTTTGTAATATTTTGTAATTCGAAAAGTGTCCCTGTTTATCATAAGATACGAGGGCTTAATTTCCAGTAAATGAATAGAAAACTAGTGTGCTTCACTACTGTTGGGAGTGTTCTATACTTTTATGCCTAACTCTCAGAGGATTACAGGCGTGATGTTGCGTTATTTTTCTTAGAACAGATAACAATTATTCCAAGTATTTTCTTTTACTTCCATCTCCTTATTTTAAATTCTCAATTATCATCATGCATAATGCGGTATTCTAATAGAACGGTCGGATGCAATGCGTTGTAGGGCGTTGAATAACGTTATCAGTATTAAAGCCAATAAAGCTGTGGATACGTTATCATTACTTTTATCAGCATAATTTTTCCACGTACCTCGGTTGTGTAATAGAGCGTGAATAGCAAACGACGAGGTTTCCAACTCCAGTGCCAACTCGGGAAATGCGTACCCTCCTATTATCATTATTTCCGTAGAAGTAATTTGGACTGATTGAATAGAAATTGACGTAACCAGGCTCCACGTGGTCATCGAATTGTCTAGTTCCTGACGTTGCGTCTGAGTTGTAGGTCGAGCCGCAATTGGAGTTAATAATTCTTCTTCCGACTGTAACGTAATTTACTTCTGTGAGTAATATGTAAAGAATTATAGGTATTCTTGCTTTCTCACTCTAGTAATTCCCATATTTGGTAACCAGGCAGATGAAATAGTGACCAGTAAAATTGACTGACTCGTGGGTCGAGTGGCCGCAAGTGCCTCTGCCGATCAAGAGGTGCTGGGTTCAAATCCCGGGTCGGGTACTATTGAATTTTCCTAGGTAGAATTATTGGTTAAAATTTATAATAGTGATTAGTCCGGATTTGTGCCAGGTGAATGTCAATAGGCTTACCAACTTTTCCTTTGTTTGACCTAAACTGGTGAAAGGTGGGAGTGTATTATACTCCTCTGCCTACCTCTTCGGGGATTACGGGCGTGATGTTGTGTAGTTGGTAGTAAAAGCAATTAGAGACATCCCATGATGTGTCTATGTGACTAGTTCGCTAAACGAATTCAGTTTTAAACCAGCTGAAACTCGATTCACCTTATAAGTTCTGGATGAGACATCGTATCAATTTATGTCAATTGCATCCACCGTGACTAATATACAATTTCACAAGAAATTCTTACACGAGATGCAGCCTGCAAAATGTAGTTAAATATTGACCTACCTGTTAAGACCCGGTCTAGAACGAGGGCCATGGTCGTTTCGACGCCCGTACCTTCGGAGTTCAAGGATATGACTCTTATATCATTGTGCACATCGCGTACCAAGTTCCACAAATTATCATATTGATTAGTGGCGGTAGCGAAAAGAATCCTCAGATCTGTAAGAAAAATTAAAACAATACAAAATATATGACAGTGGCCGTACTTAAGATAAGTAGGTATACATCTAATGTATTCACAATTCGTATGCCATATTCTCTCTATCCGGTTTGTAATGTTAGGTGTTTTAGGTGTTTTTTTAGTTTCATCCGTACCAGGGCAGAGAATAATACATGCTCCAACCCTGATGCCTGGAAACCAGGGTGTTGTAAGAGGTGACTAAACCCGGCGCTGACACAGCACGGTACGACGCAGGTTACCTAGGCATAACTAAATGCCCTGGCTGCCGACTTGCAGCAGTGTAGGCGGTGCGAGAAGCCGTGCTCAGCGATCCCCAACATGCATGCGCAACATGGAGATTATGATTAAAACTTCTCAGGGGAAACCTACATCCATTGGTGGACTTAGGCTGATGATGATGGTACGGTGACAATAATTAAACTTTCCGAAACTTTATTACAAAGAAATTGATCACAAACTCGCGGTTCTACACTTTTTTATACGGAAATTTGATCTTTTAACGCAATGCTGAATAGAATTTTTCTTTATGGTCAGATTATTGCTAAGCGTTAACCGACTTTATTATAAAAAAACTGTGCTCAGGTTTTCATGGGTGGCAGCTGATCTATGATTATCGATATTTTATGCGTACTTACCAGGAACTGTCTCGTTAAGGATTCTCGCCTGTTCCCAAACTGCCTGATTATTTTGCACCCCTGAGCTCAGTAGAAATAGAAGTACAGTTGAGTTTCCGCCAACGTAGTTAGTCACCCTTTCGTGATTCAATTGATTGTGCATCATAATCCGAACGTTTGTGATGGTACTTTCGAGATTTACTCCAGTGAGCACTTGAAACATAAATTCATGCGGCTTGTATAGTAATACTTTAAAGAAATATTTATTGAACAAAGGGGATAGGTACTACAGTCATACTACCAATAAAAATCAGTATACTCGTCTAAAACTTTATAGATGTTTCTAGATTATGCAAGTAGTTACGAACTGCAATATATTTACATATATACAACATACTCGATGACAGGTTATGAAAGCAAAATAAATTGATTTTCAATTTGTTTTCTTGTAAGCTATTGCTTTTGAAAATCGGTTTACAATCATAAATCGAGAAAAGAGCTTAGAAAATTTCTTATTTTCTCAAGTTCTGATGCATCTTAGATAAAGTAAGAAAGATATGTGTTGTGATCCAATTATATCGTGTCAATTCTGTTTAACTCACTTGATTGGTGTTTCGCTAAAGTGTATTCGCTGTGGAAATCTGCTAGTGAAAACGTCGTGTTGATGACTACGCTGCCGTCAAACGCATTCAGTAAAGTAATACTTGATCCAAATTTGCCGACTTCTATATTATCCAAAAGGTACGATATAGCTGGGTATATCGTTTGGTACTGCCACGAGGAATCCAGCACGATATATAGATTGGCACGCACTCGATAATCGCGTGCGGTAGTTTCAGTGATAACGCAATTCAGATCGTTCAGATTGTTCGCTGAAAAAACAAAAAGGAATTCCTTAATATGTATTTCACACATTCGTAATCATAAATCCGTTCATTTAGATAAAATTTATGAACCATTAGGCAAAGAGTTAAATATCTGTTTAAGTTGAAGTAAATTAAAGACTTCATTTCTACGTGGTTCCCGTATGGCAGTAGAAAATGTTTAGTTAAAGTTCAAAATTTCATATTTTAATGTGGTTTGCGTGTAATAGATTTTTTCAGATGCTAACATATAATTGCATAACGCTACGTACAGGAGTAGGTTTGGAAGTTAGCGACAGCGTTCCTGACTATATCATCGAGGCCGCCTGTTATGGTGCCGCGTAAAGGCATGTTCGTGTCTAAGGCCGCAGCGAACGCGTGCGTTTCTGTGACGAGGTTTGTATTCACGACATATTGTTGACTCAATTCCCGACGATTGCATGCTCTCAACTCAGAGGCGAACACTCCATTCTGGAACGAAAAACACTCCTCTCTGTATTTCTTTTATTATCTTTGTCAATAGAATTCATATAGATAGATTTTGTTGGTTTATGTTATGAGTAAAATACTTGAAGTATGCGGAATTAGATGATTATCTTCACTTGTTTTCGATGAAAATAATCCAAACTCACTTTTGGTGAATAATACATGTCCAGAATTTGAGACAATTTTAGCGTACTGTAGGTTCCCAGAACAGACGATAAGACAGTTCCTAGTACGAATCCGTCGATTCCTCCGCGGATTTCCGGGTCTGTCATCTCAATGTTCTCACGACTATGTAACATGAAAAATCTGGGAGCCTGCGTTGTATTCCAATTGCCTGCTGTACCTATTGACACAGACGTTGTTCCTCTCTCTGTGCCCTGGATGAGTACAGCTTCTGCTAAATCACCTAAAAAAGTTGGGTTCGTAATTGGGAAATCACTTAACACATACAATATTTGTTTATTACAGTGCGAATTTTATACCTGACAAGGTGGCTGGATACAGTGATGTCACTGATTGCTGCACGTTTTGGTAATTAAAGCCTGTGCCCTTTGTTAACTCGGAAAGTGGTACTCTTTGTAATTGAGCACTCGCAGCTAAACCTGCGATAACATTGCCAGCTGAAACCGCTCCCCACTTAGTATATACTACTCCAGTTAAAATCGGGCAAGTGCTTTCACCCAACACCTGGCGTTCTGATTGAAATCCCCGAGTGCCGGTAAACTCAACATCATCATTGGGGTTCAGCTGTTGTCTCATTTGGCCATTCTTGCCAGTAGATTTCCTGGACAATTAATAACAATATGTAAAACAAGATAGTTCAATAAAGGAATATATTAGTAAGTTTTGAAACAATATCTTACTAACATTTGAGATAGATCTAAGAGTTCAACGTCTTCCTTTATGAAGCGTTTCGGAATACTCCGCGCGGTTCTGAGGGCTCGGTACTGAGAAAGCTGATTGCATTGGTTCTCATTCCCTCGTACACGCGCATCTACAGTCGTCGATAGCATGTGGTGAATGCCACACTGTAAAAGTAACATATGAACTTTAACGATTGTCTTCAAGTCTTTTGTTTCTATCAAATCTTCTTCCATGAGTTTTGCAGGACGTAATGTAGGTGGAATTGGAATGTGAACATATTATATTATAATTTCATCTTGTTTGTTGGTTGACCGTTAGTTAAAAGAAAAACTCTAATTACCTTTAAGAACGAATTTACAGTGTTATTTGCCAACACCTGTAGATTTCCAGGAATTATTCGCGCAAGTAGGAGTCTGTGTCGATGGAATGAATGGAAGGTTGGTGCAAAAGGAAGAATGTTACTAGACATTTGTATGTTAGCAGCCGGTTGATGGAATTCGATTCCATCTTGCCTGAAACTGTAAAATTACGTGACATGTTAGATGGTGTATGGTTAGTGTTTAAATGGTATGATCAATAATGGTAGCTATGCCTCTTCACCCTTTCTTTTGTATACGTTAATTAGGGAATAAATAAATAATATAAACCCTGTTAACAATTCTGATTCCGAATGAAAAATACCGGTAGCCAAGACAATGACCAGAATTGGTCATCAAATAATATGTTTGAATAAAGTTTGACGAAGAAGTCAAGCTTTCTATTGGGATATTGGTAATAAGCAGTGCACAAAATATCCTTACGTATGTAACAGTAAGACAGCAAGTTGTCTGAGGTCCACATTAACGTTGGGGTCGTCTTCAATCTTTTGGATGATATCAATCAGCACAGGCATACTCATGGGCGGTAAATTATTTCTGTCAAGCAGAGTAACGTTTGTGTAACATTCTCGCAGGTCTGGAGCCACACTGGACTGTGCTGTAAGTTGGGCGTCCGCGCAGCCAGTGATGCCTATCAACAACGCCAATAACCAATACATATTGGCAACCTGGAAGTAGATTGTTAATATTAGTTAGTACTTATTAATGTTATAAGGAAAAGTTGAAAAGGAATTTGACTTCTATCTGCTTCACTTTCCAAAACGCTATTATAATTTATGATGTTTTTCTAAAATTGAGATTCTATTAGTCTAGAGCCTACCTAATAGCACAACGTATAAGAAAACAAGATTCACGATGAGTTTATACAAAAACCTATTCCAATAACAGAGATATTTGAGACAATGAACAACAAAAGCGACATATTACTATTTCTGTGAAATAATATTGATAACGGTATGATAAAAAACCATCGATGACGAAACAATAATGGCATTCAATGAGTAACTATACTACAGTACATACATGGGTATATGGATATACATACATTATATATGCATTACTCATTATCAGTAAATAGGGAGCGGTACTGAAACTGAACTAATCAGAACTTACGTTTGATATAAGCTAATTTTTATCAAAAAGTATGTGTATGTATATGTTAATGTATGTATAAGTATATGTAAGTACATTTATGTATTTATGAATGCTGACAAAATTGTGATCAACGGCGAGTGTAAAAACCTACTTATAGCACCCAGCTTAAATCTTAAGGAAGAAATCAATGCATCTGCATTTCTAGTTTTTCTGCATTTTTAGTAGTGCCCGACCCGGGAATCGAACCCAGGACCTCCCGTTCGGCAGTCGCACTTCCAACCAACTCGACCAACGAGGCAGTCATTTTATTTATTCTTTATTTATTTTATTTATTCTTGTGTAACACCTTAAAACTAAGGTGTACAAGGGCGTACTTAATGCCTAATGGCATTCTCTCCCAGTCAGCCCTGGGTGACGGTGAGAGTGTGTGGTAGGCGCTCACCTAACTCCAATAAACATATAAGATATGTATATACATATATACATACACATATACATATGTAGGGAAATTCAATCCAAGAAATTGCTTTATTATGTTATTATCAGCTGTTACTCGCTACTGTTCCTACTTATTAATAAACATCAACGTTCAATAATATCATTCTCCCCCCCTGCCCCTTCCTCTCGCAGCTTTGCGTCTCTTTCAGGCTTTGACTCCCTTGCCCAAAGTAACACTTAAAAAAGTCTGGTTGCAATTGGAAATCCCGCCAAATTCATTTGAGATATTTGGTAAATTATATCCAAAAAATATGAACTTTTTTCTAATACGTTAACAAGTCTTTTTATCGACAATCTGAGGTGAACTTTGTACTTTAATTCAAAAGACGTTAGTAGATTTGTAAATTTTTTAAAGACAGCAAACGAGTAAAGTACATAGTAAACGAGTAGTAAAGTTGCCTCATTTTCTATTTATTAGCATTGTATTGTGATTATTAGCATTGTACCTCAGTAGGACATGTTCAAATGGTGTATTACACAATTATACGAAATATAAATAATATATAATTATAAATATGCGAACGCAACGAGAAAAATGCGTCGTTGCTCCCTCTGCTCTTTATTACCTATGGCAAAGCAAAGAATCCGAAATCAGGTCAAGTGTAATCAAATCGTTAATAGAATAATTTAATGTTTCTTGTTATTCATAATTACACATGATATCGACTTGATTTAGAAAATTTCGCATAATCGTACAGTATCCTTATCTACCATGCTCCAGTAACCCCATTAATCAAAGACCATAGATATTATGTACGTCCGTGCGTCTATTTTAATTGGTTATTTGATTAAATTCTGGAACTATTCAAATGCATTGCGATTCGATTAATGGGATTATCGTTAAGTTATCAATATAATAGTCACGTGTAAGTTCTGTAAACACCACTAGTAATTAAAGTTCAGATATATGTACTTGTATGTATGTATGTATGTACATACTTATTAATGTTTGTAAATAAATTTATAGAGGTATAGAGATAATTACTGTTATTATTTCACTTGACTGCCTCGTTGGTCGTTTTGTTTGCAAGTGCGACTGCCGATCGGGAGGTCCTGGCTTCAATTCTCGGGTCGGGCACTACTAAATTTTTCTAATTAGATTTTGAAGTAGTGGCTAGGAGTCTGGATATGAGCCCGGTGTATGGCAATAGGATCACCACCTATTCGTTAGTGAGACGCAAACGCAACTGGTGAAATGTGGAAGTGTCCTATATTCCTCTGCCTACCCCTTCGGGGATTACTATTATTATTTCACGTTGGCTCCCTAGCGGGGTACACAGAGGACATAAAGTGCCAATTTCTTTATCTTCACAGGCCGAAGATGCTTCTTCTACATTCATACATTTTGTTTATATGACGCACATTCGTATTGGAGCTTTTGGATTCCGTTGTCAATCAAAATTTGTTCTATTTCGTCAACATATATACGAGTCTTAGTCTTTCTCGACGCAAATATTATAGAGTAGAATTTTGTACAAGCGAAAATAATACCTTGTGGTCCCCTTTGTCACAATAAATCCTTTGTTTTTTTTTATAACCGATTTTGGTACACTTTCACTAAAACTTTTACGCAACTCAAATGTTAAATCACCGCAGGAATTACACTCGAATGTATTTTTTTGTAACATAAATGACTTGTTATTCGATGACGATTGGTAAATCGGTCGCGCCCAGCGTACACCTGACTCAGGCTTGTAAAATAAAGAGCAACAGCAATTCAAGATAAGATAATGAAAGCAGGTCTAGATAAATTCATAACGGATGGCCGTACGCCGCGTGGATTGTTATCAG
>DWFO01005951.1:0-10189 GCA_018246595.1 Mimoniades nurscia nurscia
CACTACAAAATTTTCTAATTTAGATTTTCTAGTAGTGGCTCGGAGTCTGGATATGTGCCCGGTATATGGCAATAGGCCCACCACCTATACCATAGGGGGACGTAAAAGTGCTGGTGGAACGTGGGAGTGTTCTACATTCCTCTGCCTACCTCTTCGGGGACTACAGGCGTGATGTTACAGATGATGGCGTAACATGAATAGAAATCGGGAATTTATAAAAACTTATATATTATGGTAAAACAAGAATAGACAATGTAATGTTCAAAGAACATGTAATTTCATTGTGTTAATCAGTTTTATTACATTTTTATACAAAAGAAATTTACAATTTAATTAAAATATGAATATTTTATTGCATGGTATATTAATAAAAGTTTATGTGCTTCATAGCCATGCAGCATAAAATGCTTGAGTTTTGTTATTTTATTATACTAGTATGTACGAATTGCGCTCAGACGCGAGTTTTAAAAATGTTCTCCAACAATAGAAAGCTACGGTTCACGAAATAAAATTACTAAAACGCGGACGATTTCCGTCGACAGACATATGAGAGCGATTTCCGGAATGTGTTTACAATGAAGGCCGAGCTGTACGGACACGACATATTTCATCATAACGAAGAAAGGCAGCCCATTCCCTAAAAATGTAAGACCGTAAAACGATACTGTTGCCGACAGAGGTTTTGTTAAGTACCTCGGGCAATACATTTTTTTTATTATACTATCGTACAATTTCTATAATTAATAAACGTGTTATACGTATACATATGAACATATGTATATTAAATGTCGACTTAACACACCTTCACAAGACATTATTAATTGACATACTTGTATACAATTTTATGAAAAGTTATTAAGAATACGAAAGCGTATCCGTTATATAGACTTTGATCAGTACATAATTCAAATTATAAAATACTTTGTAAAGGAAACCTTACAATCATTATAAAATCGCTTTCATTTTAATTTTATTTCACTTGTGTAAGCGACATTACCAGGGAGCCAGCCGGACTTTTAGTTCCGGTTACTATATAATAAAGTTATTCTCGTTCTTTCGATAAACTTCAGTTTGTCCGAAGATAAATTACCGGGTCACACTGGCGGAAGTCGCCCGCTCGCCAAATATTGGCTTAACTTTGAAGAATGTTCTGCCTTATCGTATATATAACTCGTATTTTGTAACGGAGAACAAACATTTAGAAATGAATACCTACATACATATGTTACATTGACGCTGAGTAAGCGTCGAGGAATTTTCGTGTTTTGATCGGCATGTATTATATTAAATAGACTAAATTGTCTTAAATGTCTTTATTATATAAACGTCTTTATTATATAAATGTCTTTATTATATTAGCTAAAACATTCATATAAGAACTACACAATCGACTTAATTACGTGATTAATGTATTCATATTTCTCCTCATTTTTATGCATAGCTTTTGTGTAAAATTATATTTAATCCGAAATTAAACTTCATACGACTTTTTAAAAGCAAAGTTTAAACATGTTGCTAAATACGAGTACCTCTTTAAGTCATAGCCATTACCATACGTTATCTTCAAAGTACTCTTTCAAATGAAGTAATAGCAAAAATGTTTTTTTTATTATATTCATTTATATTTTTATACTAATTATATTGTTAAGCCAATTATATTTAACCGCTTGTTTCAAAGTAGTGGTTTCTTTGTGACCGTTTAGTTAAATTGTTCGACGGACGCGGTCGCGTAGCGGACAGCCGTAGCGGCGCTACGCTGCGACGCTGACATAGAGTTAAGAACTCTTACATCCGCATTGGAAATATGCACACAATTATAGTAGAAACACATAAAATACTAAACAAATTATAAATATCTTTATCGATGGTAATATTTATTGATCATAATACTTACGCAAACTGGTGAAACGTGGGAATGCTCTACATTCCTCTGCCTACCTCTTCGGGGATTACAGGCGTGAAGTTACTTTTACTTTAATACTTACGCAAGCTTGAATTAAGTTAAACTTAAACTTTAAACTTAAAGTATTTACTTAAATTACGTAGATGAATTAAATAGTACCTACTTAAATTAAGTATTTTAACACAGTAATTTTTATTCTATAAGAAAACAGTATTTTATAAGTACGTGGATATGTTATTGACATTTAAATTTTATGTATTATACATAAATATTTAATAGAAGTTAATATAGTATGAACACTAATAGAAAGTAATAAGTGCCAGAAATAAAATATTTGTCGTTCTGTTAAGTTACAGTTACGTAAACTTTGTTTTTTATACAAATTAAAATTAAAACTTACGTCTCGTCTGTTATAAAATACGAGTATTGTAGCCAGTTCTACACATTCATAGGGGTCATTGTTTGCGGGAGCTATCCCTGTATCTGATGGCGCGGCACTAATACCGTATGAATGAAATTTACTGTCAATATCTGAGGCCCGCATGCGGCTTTGTGACGCAAACTGTCCTCTTTTATATCCACCATTATTCCCTTTTTTATTTTTCCTTTGCATTTTTCAACATTTCACTATGTACGTGTCGGTGAGCGCTTTATTTACCAAACGCGGGTTAACATGTCTATTGAGTGTCAGACGTTATTTGTTATCTGTATTGTTTAGATGTTAAATAACATTTGTTAAACAAGTCTCATTTTAAATTGTATTTCTTATTAGTTCCGTGGATTGACTGGTTATTGTGAGAAAAGAAAACATTTTGCTGAGGAGCGTTGTTACGACACTTGGTAATTTTTCAAGCGATACGAAAAGATTTGTAACTTTCGAAGCGCTTACGAGATTTTAAACAAGTTGAATAAGAAATCCTTTTATTTCTTATTAGTTCCGTGGATTGACTGGTTATTGTGAGAAAAGAGAACATTTAGCTAAGCAGCGTTGTTACGACACTTGGTAATTTTTCAAGCTATACGAAAAAATTTGTAACTTTCGAAGCGCTTACGAGATTTTAAACAAGTTGAATAAGAAATCCTTTTATGTTGCAACTCATAGCGTCTTTACTGCTGAATAACGAGAACTAAACCTCGAGCCGGCTTATGAGCGCCCCTATAATTTGTCCGGGATTATCGCGAACGGAGCGCGGCGAATCCCGGCGATTAGTCACAAGTATCGCGAGATGAATTCACACAGCGCCCGGATCTTAGGCTTATCGTCGTAGAAATGAACTCCAACCGAATACTGATTACGATACCCATTATGCATTCAGGTAAAGGTGTGGAATTATCAAGATTGACTACAAAATGTGCCCAAAATTTGTGTTTTGCGTTATGTCATAATTTTGAATGGGTTCATTGTTATGATGTAAATGGAATATACTTAATAATTTACCCATATAACAAAGGTGAGCGGAAGATACTTTTTTGGCTCTAATATTTTGATACTTAAGTTTATGTTTTTAAGACAATAAACCGTTCCTCGCGGGCAAACCTTTGTTGTAGCAAACTATTGTACTCATGGATATGTTATTATTTACACTTTAATGGTCAAAGGGTTGGAGAGTATTACATTCAACTATTTAAACATATTTTTACTTTTAATCTGCAAATCATACAATTAACTAACTGAGCTACTACATGCTTTATATACTCGATAACTTATTTGTATTGTATTATTAATGGCACTATGATTTATTACACAAAAGTAAAAAATTACTTCCAAAATAATTCGTATAATCTGAAGTTCAAACGTACCTACTTTTTTACATTAATCACTATTTCATCTATCATTAACAGTAATATATATTTCTTATTATAATTAGGAAGCTTAAGATGAACAAATTGTGTTTAGATTTAGAACCTTTTTCATTTTCTTTTCATTGCAACATCACTTTGTTTATTTTGCATTTTGTAATGATATTTTATTATTATAATATCATAAAGCCAGGTCCCTTACTGCGTAGGCAGAGATAATCGGATGCCACTTCAACATTTAGAAGAGTGCTAACACCCCCAATTTATGTGATCGTGTATATGTAGTTCCGATATGACAGTATCCAAAGGCAGGAGTGCCGGCCGGCCTCAGGCGCGAGCCGCAATGTCCGTCTCACGCGTTCAGCTGCGGTGACCTCCGTCCCTTACACTATCCTAGGAATCCTCCGCTTTGATTAACCTCTACACCACTATTATTTAGGATGCCAGATACAACCAGAATATATCTAATTGTATTATTAGGTTAATATTATGTCCATCTCGTATACCTATAGGTATACAAATGCAAATCTGTTAAAGTTTCTTCATTTTCCTAACACTGGACCCATGGAGAGATCTGTTCAAAAACATGTTTATAAATTACGCAAGTTTATATTCTATGCGCTTGGTTGGATTACTATACAATATCAAACGTTATCAATATCACGTACAAAAGTAACAAACTTTTGAAATATTATTACAGTACCTTAAAATTGGTATTGTTTTTCTAACATATATTACTTACACATGTGCTTGAAATATCAATTAGCTAGATCCCCGACGTTCGGAACAAAAGATATTGCGCCCCTAATGAATTCGTAATCTCCGTAATCTGTTCAATGAGAAATGGCATTTTCCGAATAGCGGCGCGCCGGCAAACAAATTAAACCTTACCCAAAAATGAATTTATCACGCGGACGGCGGCGGGCCGGCTTCGCCTAACTATCCATTTATGTTTGTGTTTGGACCATACTGCCCATACTGGCTCCCCCCGCCTCTAATATTGGCGTCGGATGAACGGTAATTAAACGCTCCACTGACGAATAATTATAACCACTGTAAAAAGATTCGTTAGCTTCGTATGAAGTTTCAGGAAAAAGTGATGTAACGTTTTTTCCAATATTCGACTACTTTAATCTCATCCACATGTATACAGTTATCCAAAAGTTAACGTATAAAAAAAATTCATATCTGAATAAATTCGGGTATACTCAATTTTATTAATCTATACATATAGTCAATTATAAAAATACGAAATATAAAAATTAACATACAGTGAGTAATAAGTATTTAGAAATCCGTGACTAACACGCTTGGATTATTACCACCAAATGTTGCAAGGTTTGCATATTTGGAAAGTTCTAAATATTCTAATTTATCTGGGTGTCCGAAGGTACCGGTGGCCGGCGATCGTTGGTTTGCGTCATATGGCGGTGATTAATATGCAGGACGGAGATTGGCACGCGCCGTCTAAACCTCTTGTTTATTTTTCAACTGGAAAAACGTTGTACGAAATTTATAAACAACAATAATTTTAGGTGTTGTAACATAAGTAAGATTAACCAAGTTTTTCTGTTATGTTAACTAATGGTCAAAAATTCCGGTTGAAATTATTTAAATATATATTTCTTCACACATTTTTCGCCACATGTTGAATCAAATAATTTTATTTGAATGTACAAACATGTTAAAGCGAAGTTTTACGTAGTCACTACTGATATCAGAAGCAGAGGTACTCAAGATTATAGTGATAGGGAAAATGAGTGGCAATTAGCGACGCGTATTCGGAGCGCTAATTTACACTTAAGGCGAAGCACCCCGAGGGCTTCATCTATGTGGTTCTGTACTCTATTATTTTATTATTTTCCACCATCACTGGACATATTGTTCATTAGTACAATCAAATATTTAAAAAAAAATATGATTAAACATTATTTGATTATTATCATTTGTGTAATAATAGGCAACACTCAAAGATATTGTAAGTTTCTTATTTTTTGACAACCAGTTCATGAATTATTATACATACATATATTAACAGTTCTTACAAGTGAGAATCAGCTTGAAGAGATACGTCATTTAAAAAATCCGTAATACAAAAATATACATTTTTAAATTTAAAGATAACGTAGATTAAATAATCTACGTTATATACAACAATTTCTTTTTTATACAAATTGATGTGATTTTTAATGTACCTAAACCTACTCGTAATTATAGTAATCTGGAGAAAATGTTGACCATCTTGTTATCTTGTGCAGCAATTTCAAACAAAATAACTGAGTTAAGACTTAAGTTTGCACAATAAATAATTGTTTCCCTAGGCGTAATTGCCGTAATTTCATGAATAATTACCGCCACAGAGCAATTAAATAAATTACAGTAGGAATAACGACCTCCTTCGGGCTTTAGTTTAAACTTAGGGCGCCGGCTGTTGCACGCTTTGAAATATAACTCTTACATTTTGAAGCGAATTGCCTCACTGCAATACGCAACGCGATATCATAAACATACAGACACCAGGACAAAAAAAATTTAAACTCACAAAAATCGAAAAAAATATACGCAAGTCTTTAGGCGCGTGACAAATTGTGCGGCCGTGCAAAATCTAAACACGTAACCGCAAATCGTAGCAGCAAACGCGGTTAAACTGAAAATTTCAAAAAGAGAATCGCTGCTGTCATACTCGATATGGCCGGCTTCCAAATACCGGGATGCGGACGCGAGGGAGGCGGGGAAGCTTCCCCACATGGCCAGTTAGTTACGCCGCGAATTATAGGGGCCATTACGATTCATTAAGGCCAGTTAGGCTTAAACCGGTGTTTACTCACACACACCAACGCACTCGCGTTCACACATGAGTCGAATTTGCAACAGTTGGTGGGTATTGTTTGTAACAGGATAGAAAGGGACAGTCGAACGAGATGTACAGCGATACAAAATTTTAAGCTACAAAATTGTGGGTGTAATTAGTGGCAGTCCTAACGAGCTTAGGCCCTCCGTTAGCGAATAGTAAATTTTTGTTTTTTTTCCGATACCGATTTCATTGGGATTATCGTTTCAAAATAAATTAATATACACGAATATATCCATAGTGGAACGTAAAAGTAATTGGTGGAACGGGGGAGTGTAGTACACTACTGAGTTTTGATGTGATATACAGTACAGTCGTGATATTATATTTTTTAATATACACATCAGTAAATCCTATACAATAATTTATAAGAAAATCCACTTTTTATCAACGCGTATATATACGAATGACATTTTTAAATATTACAAAAGACATTAGGTTTTTTAAAAAGAAAGCTTCGAACCTCATTAAAAAAAAATCTTCTTAATAATAATAATAAAATAATTGAACCACTGTCTGTATCTTGTGTTGTATAGAAGTTGATTCGTACGTAAGTCGGGGCTACGATGCCCAGCACTGGCGGTGTGCCAGTATTGACACTATCAGCCACGACCACGTACCCTCGCCAATGGACTATGCGAAGTATCTGCTGTACCAACAGATAAAACATGTTAGAACACGTTACTGAAGGGTGAGCTGGTTACTTATGTTCGAAATACCGCTTTAAATTTTTGATATTATGTTACAGCGAGTACTATAGTTTCTGTTAGCAACATTCTGACTCGCGTAGCGTAATCGCGCTCTTGATTTTTGTCCAGTAGTATTTAATATATTTCGTCAATAAGGCTCCATGCCTATTTCACGTCATGTCACGTCTTATATAAAAACACAACACATCGTGTGTATGAATAACGTCCTGCATTATGCTTGTTTCAACTAGTTTTTATAAATAATATAAATATGGATATAACTTTAGTATTCGTCTCATATTGTTTAGTCCAGCCACCTAATATATCACTATAACGATTTCCAAAATGAAGTTATATTTTTAAATAGAAATATTACACGTTCAATATTGAGTACTTTTTGTTGAGTTACTTTTAAATATTTTAATAGCGTCTGCTTGCTACGCTCATAGCTGGCGGTTTGCCAATATTGACGTTATCGGCACTGGCCGCGCCCAGCTACCCGTACCGACACAAAGTGTACGGAATAAAACAATTTAAGCAAATTTAGTCTAATTTAAATTGAGAAATAGCTACAATTAGAGATATCTGCTGTTAAACTTGTGTCATCCAGTCGACCGTAACATTTGGATACTACACAAAATGCTATTGCAGAAAAGCTTCCTTGCAGGAAGCATTTCTACGCAAAGCGTTTTGTTTGGTACCTATCAGTATCGGGAACTTTACGTGTCACCGAGAAAAACGTAGACAGAGATAAAGCCAAAGGGAGAAATGTGTTATTATTGTTGAATCCATAGCCAACTTTACTTTTCCTTTTAAAGCAGTCTTATAATAGTATAAAGATACATCGTATCCTGAATACCTAACCGAATATCATCGTATAAAAGCAAAGTGGATTCATATGTAAATAGCAGCGTAAAGCCCGTAGCTGGAACCTCGCCAGTATTGACACTATCGGCCATCGACACTCGAACTAAATACCCGTAGGGATCGCGAAGTTTAACCTGTAACAGACAATGGTATCCTAGAATTTTGTTTGATATGTCTAAACTGACAAAGTATCTATTTTAGTAAAAGCGTGAATTATGAATGAATGAAGAATATATTTATCAATATATTAATAACACTGCCAGTTTGTTACAAAAGTGACTTCTCTTTTACTTATATAGAAGTATATGCATTAGAATCATAATCAGGCAATAATGTTAGTCATACTTAGTGTGAATTGAATAATTTTATATGATTTAGTGAGAACTTGTGTAAAATTTCATATACATCAAATACATTATGCCTTTTTGTTTTCTTTTTTTACAAGAACACTAATTCCCAATAATAACATAGTACTGGAATTTCAAGTAAGTGAATCCAACAGTACCCGATCCGGGGATCAAACTCAGAAGCTCTCGATTACCAGTTGCGCTAGCAACAACTTATAATAATTTAATACATTTGTATTCCAAAACATGCCGTGCATTAAACTATTCATTCTGTGTGACAAAATCATTCAAATGTAAAAAGTTACTCACTGCAAACAGAATTTTAAATCCGTTCAGAGTTGGCAATGTAATGCGTACAACTCAATTATTGCTAACTCAAATGGACCGTGTATTTTCACAAATAAAATACCGCGAGAAACCAAAATTTCAGGCCTTATAGTCGCGCAGTATCGATACATTTTAAATTGATTACGAAATGGTCTCCGATATATGTATTATAACACTCAGCATATATGTACATATAATAATACCTATAAAACCAACAATTGTCAGTTCTGCTATAGTATTTCATACTGATTTTAGAATTTCCTTAATACATCAAAGTATACAAGTACCAGGATCACATAGTTACGGGTCGATGAGTAAAAACTTTAACTATTCTACTAATTGTTTTAGACTGATAACCTCCTATTATTCAGTAAAAATAGTGAGAGACGTATGTGTGTTATTTATTTCTTTTTTTAAGAAATTTTCTAAACATTACACCAACTTGGCATGTTATGGCAGGACTTATAAATTGTGAATGTACTACGTTCTACCTACCCATTTGGGAAACACCGTCTTGATCTTACGTTCTTATACGAACTTTTAACTTCAAACTATTGTAGTCTTCTGGAAAGAGACCAGTATTCTTCTGATGAATTTGATAATGAGTTTCAAGCCGAAACCAAATGGAGCATGACTTCTTTTCAAATGTGGTGAAATAGATCCGCGGCATAGCTCTTCTAAAATCACTGATATTACTTTAGTAAAATTCTAGACTAAGCAAGTATGGTCGAGTTTAATCGCTATAGCTTAGTGATATGAAATATTTCAGTACATTGGAAAACAAGTTTTGTCGTACATATCGCATTCGCACAAAAGGTAAACAGTAATCAAGGATTGTATGCCGATGCTTTTAACAGCCTGCAGCGTTGAGCATACAGCAATTATTGATCAATCAATTGTTTTCATTTCATTTTCTCCAGTAGGACATATGTTTTCTAGTATATATTCGTCGAGCAATCTGTAATGTAAAAGATATTGTTAATTTAATGACACGTAATGTAAAAAATATGCTGTAATCTCCGAAGAGGTCGGCAAAGGAGTGTATTACGTTATCATGTTCGACCAGTTACGTTTACGTCCCATCTAGGGATTGCCGCAAAACGGGATCCCGCATTCCCGCGGAATCCCACTGCACTTATTAGTCTGCCAAATCTCGCATCTTCAAAATGCGGATCCGCGGATTCCGTAAATTTGCGGAGAGTATCTGGCGCTCGCCTATGAATATATCCTGACGATTCAGCCTACTAGCACAGAATCCGAGAGAGCATTTTTAGCATCAGGCTATATTTGCAGTTCACTCAGAAGCAGACTCCGAAATGAAATTATAAATGGCATATGTTTCTTAAGAGCGTATTTTCAAAAGTTATCACCATAAGTTAGTCATAGTAGTATCATCTAGGTTGTG
>DWFO01005952.1:0-10189 GCA_018246595.1 Mimoniades nurscia nurscia
CATCAGAATTGCGAACACGGTCGGCGAGTGTTAAGCCACATATGCGGCGTAACGACCTCATCTCGACCGCGTTTATTAAATATGCCAAATTCAACATGCATTGCATTTTGCATTGTTCTATATAGATTTTATACATTCCCATGCGAAGTATACATGCGAAGTTAGCGGAGTGCATTGTATGGTTACCGTCATACACTACATTACATTTCGCTGACAGATGGTTACAAAGTAATTTTACATTTTGGAACAATGAATTTATTATTTATTACAGAAAGGAAAACGTACTGTTAATACGTAGGTAATGCCTGTTATCCCTGAAGGGGTAGGCAAAAGAACTTAGTACATTCAACACTTAGTTTTACATCCTATTATGGAATAAATGGTGAGCTTATTGCCATACATCAGACACAAACATACATATCTAAATTCCAGGCCAGTACTAGAAAATCTAAATTACATATATCCAATAGTGAACGACTCGGATTTTAAACCCAGGACATCTCGATCGGCATCAATGCTTGAAACCAAGCATGAGGCAGTCACAGAAAGAAAAAGACCATTTAAAATTAACAGGAAGCATTAAGATCATATAAATTGAAATTCTATTTATGTGCAATCACCGGTAATGTAATACCCTTTTTCAAAAGCCACATTAATAAACAAAGTATCATCAATCTTTTCAAAACATCGTTTTTGTTACGCTGATTCATCGTACCCACTATCCACCTTTTACAAGCCAAACGCTCGCATAGAACGGTCGATTAGTAAATTGCAAAAAAATAACACACGATACCCCGATTATGCGACAAAAAATCGCACGCTGCAGAATCGCTAATCAAAATTAAATGTTACACACCTCAGTGCACACAATGAAATTATAAATTGACAGTGAAAAAATGTCACCTGGCGTTTTTGTGCCATTCAATGTGCAGTACAAAGAAATGCCAATGGCGTGCCAATTTATCATGCGGCTCTTGGCCTTTTAAGACAGATAATATATTGGGACATTAGAGCATAATAGACGATCCTCTGAGTCGTTCATCATGTTGCCGGTTTACCAACTACATTTTGCATTTAACGGCTTCTTTATTGCTTAACAGCAAAGTACAATTTTGCGTGACACAGCGATATTGTGTAATCGTGTGTATTTCACGCAGCGTAAGGCCCTCAGATACGCGTGTGTCTATAAATCGTCTCGAATCGGTTTCGAGTTATTGTTTGGAAGTCGTTTGGAAACGAAATCGCCGAATCATTACTTGGATGTAACTCCTGCTTTACGTCAAATGATAAATGGATGATTTAAAGTTGATAGTTTTTGTGGAACTTAGATTGCACGCACGAGTAATGCTGTGTGGGTACTGAAGTTGGCACTCTTCATTACTTAAAGATGTTACAGGGCTAAGGAACAAGACACTGCCATGCCTACGTCGTTCGTTAGACTTCGTGTGTGTTATTGTCGGCTGATTTAAAGGTAAGTGGTTCCTATTTACTTTACTGGTCTGTGGTAGAGTTCCGCAATTTCAGCCATATTGCCTTTCGTACTGATACTCATTATTACACATGATTAAAATAGTGATTTGAAACAATGTGTTATGTTAAAGGTAATGAAGACAGCAATTTTTTTTATCCAATCTAATATTATAAAAAAAAAACTTTCTATAATTATACTAACTTGCGCATACTAATGCGAAATAACACATTTCTTGCTAAATTAAAAAAAATGTTTCTAATATTACATAGCAAAGTGCTTCTCTTACAAAGAGACCATAATGATGAGTTACAACTTCTGAGAATATGAGGAGTGTTGCCATTTGGGAAATAAGTTAAAAAGTAGGCAATAATGCTTTCTTTGTATTGTTATAAATAAACAGAATTTGAAAGTATTAAATACTGGTGAAACGTGGGAATGTCTTACACTCCTTTCCTTACATTTTTATGATTATAGGCGTGATATTACGTAAACTAAATAGGTTGGCTGTTTAAAATGATATTGTATACGTTACTGAGTCTCGAGTACCTAGTTATAGTACTTCCTGTTCTCCTTAGATACTTGTCATCAAATTTAGTCAAGTTGCTTAGAAAAATTAAATAACTTTCCTAACTTTTTGGTGCAACGGTCATATTGCCAGAGTACCGCGCATAGCGTTCCGGGTTCGAATCTGTCCATAACGTCAATGATACATGATATCTCATGGTAGTATATTATTTATTCGCGATTCGAATAAAAATGCAACTGAAGCTTTAGCTAGAACATTAAATGTAGAGTAAGAGAGAACAGTTAAATATTCCGCTAAATATGTAAATTTAAAGCTATGTGAACTAAATTGTTCGAAATACTCATATTTTTTCATAAAAATTCACGAGCTAATTCAGCGCCATTTGCGAGAGGACGACTGAAATTGTGATATACAGGCTGTTTCATTACTCTTACGAGTCGCGCGGTGCGATAATTCAAAATAATAGCGCGCTTTACGACGCTGCCCGGAGGGGGAGGCTTAGGGCCGCGGCACACGTACTAAAATGTAGTTCGTGACATGTTCTGACAATTGTATAAGTTTTGGAAATGTCCTGCTAGCAATCGTTTTTAATATATTTGGCATCGTATTTCATGAACATACATACAAATACATCGAAATGAAAAAAGTTACCCAATTATGGGAGATTAGTTAGATACAGTACAGATGCAATGTAGTTATATATGATAAATACATTTTTAATTGAAAAGACAAAATATTTTTTCAAAATTTTCAGTTATAGGTCAAATTAGTAAAACAAAAATAATTATCAATGCGTGTACTTACGTATAGGTATGTGTTAAGTTAACCTTTTTTCCGTAAATAAGACAAAACGTTTTATCTCACTTGGCAATAATTTACATATGTAGGAAAGACAGTAAAACTGATAATAAATCCAATTTGTAACGTACTTACAAAATAAACTTTGTCATTATGAATATAATTGTATTTAAATAAATAATTTATTTTCCACTGTTTGCTACCACAGCTTCCTGTGAGATGTCAAATATAAATGACTCGGTATGACGCGTTGGTATTGATGTCTTTGAATATAGGAGACGCTTAATCATGTAATAATGCAATCATATAATAAAGAATCAGAGCATATGGCTAACTAATTCGAGCAGGACATTGGGTATAAGTTTCTCTTTCTTCATCATTATCGACATCATGTCGCGACGCCTAATTTTATCCTCAATGAAATCTCCATAATTAAATTTAAAAAAATTCATACATTGTTCAACAATGATTAGATCGCTGTCGTCCATTTCTTCATCCAACTTACATCAGAGACAATATTGAAATACAAAAAAAACATACGATTAGAACAGGGCGTACAGAATTTAATGTAGCACTCCACACACAAGTACATAAAATGGTAAATTTACTTTTTCCATGGAACTTTCGTAAGCTGGTGGATGTAAAATGATGATTTACAAGCAGTTGCATTAGTCCTGCGACTCATATAGCGCGATAATTTAAAGTAATAGCTCTCTTTACGACTCTAGGAAATGGGGATAATTTAGGACGTAGTCATACGTAAGACATTGTGTGTTAGGAATTGTAATTTTTGTTCACTCTATTTTTAGTAGTACTAGTGGTAGATTAAATGAGGCAGATGTGTTGCTGAAGCCATTTAGTTGGTGTAGATGTGATGTGGATGACGGGATGGGATGAAACGGGATGTAGACAGATGGATTGTGGATATATTGTACTTAAGCCTATTTCCACTTATCACACTCCTCAATCAAATAAATCAGAGCAAACATAACTGCCATGCGGCAGTAACGTGAAATGCAGTACTATAGGTATTAAGAGCTAGAGCCTAAACAAATAATGATGAAGTTTTCGTAGGACGTTTGGTTTGTTTAGGTCGTTTTTCAGCTACTTCATAGCTATGTATATATATAAGATAATAAATACCAACTTTAAAGTTCCACCTATTCCACCACCTACTCCATAATGGAACGTAAACGTAACTGGTGAAATGTGGGAGTGTTCTACATTCCTCTGCCTACCTCTTCGGGGATGACAGTCGTGACGTTACGTAAAGTTCTTGAACTTCCTGAAAATTAACTCTGTCGATTGAATTAATAATAATTTACCGTATATACCAAGCTACTACTCAGGCAATTGTGTCACTGTTAACCAAAATGTTTCGGAATGCAATAAATCTTTATTATTCATATTAGATCTTGTAGAGAGTGCGAAATAATCAAGTGAAGCCTGCGTATTCTAAGAGTGAGGTGCACTTTTCTAGTAATCCGTACCAATCCAACCATATCCGTGCGAATGAAACAAAATGTTGCATTACAGTAGTAATATGTGTAGCTGTATCACTACCTCGGTGATACCGTAGACATGTTGTACACTACCCCTACCATATCTGTTAATATTTTTATTTCATGCTGTTAATATTATTTATGTGAGATTTTTATTAGACGCATATTTCTAAAGCTATAGGTCAGTAACGCTCCTGACACAAATACCTTTCATGTTGACTAATACCCGATCGTTGTTCACAATAAGTAATAATAAATTGAAAATATCCATGTTATTTTACAAGGAAATATATATAATATTTACATTCTTGGAAATCATGATTAAGAGCGAACAAATTTAACAGCCTCAATATCTAGATTAATAGGCTCCATATTTTCTCATCGAAACGTGCAAGTTGCTGCGATCATCACAAAAAAATATTTACACTATCATCGTTCACGACGAGAGATATAACACGTTCACGATATTTATTTAAAGTCATAAATCCCCGCGAACTACCGCGTCGAATCCCCCAGAATCGCAACAAAGGAAACGCGTACATCACCACAGGCAAAAAAAAAACCGAAAACGCCACGACACCGCTTATTTATTTATGAGCTCAATTCATACCAGAAACCCTCTTCACGGCGCAATATTGAGCGATCGATATCAGCTCATTTTGTTATACGCCACACTGAGCGATCACAATGGAGCGTGTCAAAAAAACCGGCCAAAGTGTCAGTTCCCTGTGACAGACGACAGCTGGGGGAACGACAATGCTAGCTATATCGATGCGTTAACAATACCCATTACTGGGACACTTACCCTATTGTCACAGTGTAATTTTATTTCCTATCGCTAACTTGTAGTACTGGTTTTACGTTATCGCCTTGTTTAGAA
The DNA here is from genome assembly GCA_018246595.1 of Mimoniades nurscia nurscia. Lineage (NCBI taxonomy): Eukaryota > Metazoa > Arthropoda > Insecta > Lepidoptera > Hesperiidae > Mimoniades > Mimoniades nurscia. The sequence goes on from DWFO01005952.1 coordinate 5,178, forward strand.
TTATATTTAGCTGTGGCAGTGTAGATTGGATAGACGGGCATAGCCAATCAACAATGCTCGTGCAGAAGGGAAATAAATAGGGTAAAAGCCGTGAAGACGGTAATGACAAACACACATTTCACGGTCGCCGATACAGTGCCGATTGTGGCAAATTTGATACGGGTAGTACCAATGGCAATTGTGTACTCTATAATAAATCGAGTAGTTTAATAGCCCCTATTATTGCGGATATGAGATATTTTTGTAGGTGGTCGCTTTTGAAGTGACATCCGATTTGTATCAGAAGTTAGAATTGTTATATTTTAAACTGAGAATATTAAGATAATGTAGCTACATTGTAGTGTGAATATGTAAAGATCATTTAGTTGTTTTACTACTGCACATATCAATGTTATAAAATCGAATTAGGATGACTGTCTTCAGCTTTACTTAGAACTTATTATACTCAAGTTCCGTTCCATACCTGCTGTATAGAATAAGCAGAAATAAATTCTACACATGTAGCAGATAACAGAGAGCAGAACATGTCCTAAGATTTAATCTAACTATCTGATGTTCATCTAACTTTCATTATCGTCATCAATTCTTTAATCGTTTCCGTGTTATCGTTTTCTAGTAGTGGCTCGGAGTCTGGATACATATCTGGATACATATGCCATACATCGGGCACATGCCCGATGTATGGCAATAGGCTCACCAACTATTCCATAGTGGGACGTAAACGTAACTGGTGAAACGTGGGAGTGTTCTGCATTTCTCTGCACTTACCTCTTCGGGGATTACAGGCGTGATGTTACGTTTCCTTGTTGGAAACGGGTCTTCTGTAAAATGAGGAATTGCGTTAGTGACTTCACAAAACATAGAGAACTTTTTGGAGAATACTAAGGGTTGGAAGGCAGGTCGATGTTTTACTATACCGTTACAACAAATAATATTTGAAAAAAAACGGACATTTCTCGTAAATATTGAGAAGTCGTACCTAGGACCCCCGTGTACAAAGGTGAATTCTATTCTATTTTAAATTATCACTACTGCATCTAACTTTAATCCTTAAAATATTCATGGATTATCTAAACGCGACTTAGAACCAATTAGTCAACAAATCGCTTTAACATTTGCTAATAACAGCTATTTCGATTATGAATAAATAGCTTGCGTTTAAACAACTTCTTGACATAATTCAAACGCTCTTAAGAGAGCAACATAAGCAATAAACTCAATGGCATTTTCTATTACAGTGCTTTTATTTATGTAACATTGTAAAATAATATTAGTTTTCTTTGCCAAATTGCCAGTAGTCTACGTTGTAACGAATAGGTTTTGATCATCGCCTTGAGGGATTCCGAGTTCCAAGGCCTATTAGAAAATAAAAAGTAATACATAAATTTACGTACGAGTAACAGTCAAACACAATGTGGCTGAAGTAAATTTATTTTATTATGATATTTATGTTGGCACCGTTTATTGGTGCACTTAAGGCGAAGTACGCTCACAAAAGTCATTAAGAACGTTGCCACCGAGTGGTTGGGGGCAATAAAAATAAAATATGCTTATCGTGGCGCGTAACTGCGCCTTAAGTCACACGTTGAACAGAAATGTGTGACAAATAAAAGTGTTGATGGCGCTGTATTTAGGTTGCTTGTTTTTGTTCGTGGCTTCACATTGCGGTGTTCTTTTAACGGCACGGTTTATTCTTGTAAAAAGCTGATGAAATTTAAGAGGCTCGCATATAATTTATGGATGATTGGAAAATTGCTTTTTATATAATTGGATGCGTCTTTCACCCACGCACTTTTCAAATATAGAAGTTTTCAATTATGTTTTCGATTAAAAATATTCTAATCATAAACTGTAAACTAAATTAACTATTATGGATTTTTAAGACTATAACAAAAATATGAAAAATATTCTTGTAAGTACTCGTAGTTGCTAACAAAGTGGTCTTAAGTCAACACGGATTACGAAATTAACAAATATCAAATCAATGTTAGGAGGACATTTAAAATACAATTAATCAAATACGATCAACATTAAAGCGAGCCACGAAACCCATTTATGTTGCCCTACATGGCTAATATTATTGAACGCTACAATCCATTTAGCGGCCGAAACGCTCGAAAGCAACGTAACAAAATCAATACGTAATTTTATTTCCCCCAGTGCCAAGTGTCTACAGCCGCTCTTACTCAAATATCAAATAATTCAAATATTTGGGCAGGCCTCATCCATCACTTACCGATGATGGATGAAGTTGTTCCTTTTCCGCTCACTTCCAATAAGTCATATATAATATCAAATTCAATGAAAATTGAACCTATTGGTGGCACGCATTACGGTGCTTTTTTTATTCCTTTACTTTATAAAACGAAATCAACAAATCCGTTGCCTTCCTCATTTGAATTTCAATCTTCAGCTATTACTATAAAGATGAATTTTGATTCGACATCGGCATCGGTGGGATTGGTAGCAGCAAGTTGGCCCTAATAAGCAGTAGGTCAGTGTTTGTACAATTGTAAAGGGTCTCTGCTTACTCGATTGACATTATCGTTTATGTTTCACTTAGCCGTAATTTATTGTGCGGCGGCCTAAGGATTAGATACGTGTTATTGATGACGGTAATATTAAAGCTTTTTGTTTGGTCACCGGCTACCGGATATCAAATTGTGATGATATTTTTGATTAGCCATAATATATTACTGACATATTCGAGATATGTTTCTCGTGTATAATTAATAAAAAGCTGCTGATAAAAATTAGCATAATTTTCTAGTTTCTGTAGTAGCTCCTGTGCGTGCAGTTTATCTTATGTAACTGTAGAGTATAGACTTTTGAGACCATTATCAATTAGTGTACAAAAATATTTGAGATGGAGTTGAGATATTTTGGTAGTTCCGCTGCTACATTTTTAACATAGCTGTTTCTCGTATTTTTGCTAACCACACCGATTTAACCGAAACATTAATGTATTCTGCAACTACTTACATACTGGGTAAAGATTCAACCATTTTTTTTATTTCATCGTTACAAAAATTAAAATGCAAGTCAATTTTCTGTCATGTATTAGATTTATTTTGTATGAATACTGCTTTTTATGTGAAAAAAAACTGTTGCTCGTAATTTCGAACGAGGCTATAAAAAAATATTACAATCATATTTCACTGTCGCGTAAGCATACACCATTGTAGCTAATCATCTGATAGCAAAACAAACACAGGCGGGTTGGTAAATAAGAATCCGTCGTCACCGCGCCAATATTTGTCCCTTATCAACAAAATGCTTTAATATTTATAAGATTTGTGACAGCTTTACCAACGTTTCATAAAGAGAACTCAATGCATCCTAATACATAACAGTGTAAGATTTAAAATAGATTGCATTTGGACTCAACATGAAATGTCCAAATGTCAGATATGAACGCGCTTGTCCAATTAAAAGTGTTACCCTGTTTGCCTACTTTAACATCGGAAACCGCTTCTTGGGAAGTTTAAATAAACTACACTATTTAATTCCAGAAAATAGTCTACGATTAGATAAAGAATTCTACTGAAGCATTATTTAATGAGATAAAATATAGTGGAACCGCACAAATTGGCAATTATGATCTTTTGGATATTTAATATTTTGAAATTTCATCATTGAAACATGTAATAAAATTTTTGCAGAATTATTGCAAATTACTTAAACATTCATTATTTTTAGACTTCATTCGTACTTTATAAAAGCACCTCGATATTTTTTGTTTAAATGGCAAATTACGAATACTTACAGCAATTAATTTGTAACATTATCTTCCTAAAACTAACTGTAAACATAAAATTTGACACTTCCTCTGCAAGTTGCAAAAGGGGCAGTAACGTAACCGCAAAAGATTTATAGAACTAAGGAAAGTCTGAGGGAACTTTAGGAATAAATTTTATTTATCTCGAGGAACGGGTCTTAACAAAAGCGCCACCTGAGAGCAATTTGTTATATTAACACGCGAATTAAAATGAGCCGCTCTGGCGTAACACGATTCCCTTCTCACAGCCCTTGCGAGGTTGGTTGCAGAGTAGAAAATAATAGTAGTATAAGCAATAGATTTCATAGTATATAATTAATTTACTTTGAAATTTGCTTATACTGTGGTATTCTTAGTCCTTTACAGACTTTACGAATTTCACAAAAACACTAAGCAATGGAAATATCTAAGATGTTATCATTTGCGATCACATTCCTTTTGTATGTTTGTCCCAGCCATTAGGATATCGAAAATAAATAAAAAATGGACTAGGTTTTGTTGACTAAACTTAAATAGGACAAATATTAACTGGAATCATAAAAACACATGATAACTAGATAAATATTAGTGACAATCCTATATCACGAGTCTTCTTCGAGGTACGTTGCAGATGCCCGTAGGCGATAGCAATCAGAAGTAATTTCAGTCTGCTCGGTGACTATATTATTCGCATACAAATATTATCACTGTGGACATTTACTTAGGAAATTCAGTTCAAAATTACAGATTATACATGGATATTTCATATTTCAATATGAAATATATTTCGATATCATCTTGAAATACTTGAGATCTGATCTGCACTGACTGTGGTTCGTGCTGTATTCCTACTCTGTGCCACCAACCCTCCCCCGAAAACCACCCCTGACGGTGAATGATGACCCGACGCCGCAGTGATTAACGACGCCCCCATTCATCATACCGTAACGACTGACGACGTCGACGATACGTCAACGACTCCGACACGAGAAATTAGCTTGATTGACGTTTTTAATATAAACCCAGCGTGACTTATGAGCTTATTTGACGTGCTAATGACAGTGGAGGCTTATAGAGATGTCTGTTTTGAGTTTCAAATTGATATTTTAGATGAACGTTGTATATCTATACATATTTTTATTGAATATATAGATACGTATAGCAAAGGAATGTGTTAAGTCGCTGAAGTCCAATTGATGTCCTACTTCTGAATACAGGTCTCAGAGCTACTCCGCTAGTGTTGAGCAGTACACGA
>DWFO01005953.1:0-10188 GCA_018246595.1 Mimoniades nurscia nurscia
GTATAGTAGTAGAGAAATAAGTATAGTAGTAGAGAAATAAGTATAGTAGTAGAGAAATAAGTATAGTAGTAGAGAAAGTTCATCGCCTCTTAATCTAATACTCGTATATTAATGTAACTAAAAATCACGCCTGTAACCCCCGAGGAGGGAGGCAGAGGAATGTAGTACTTACACATCCACGTTTCACCAGGTACGTTTACGTCCCACTATGGAATAGAGAGTGAGTCTATTGCCATACTCTGAGCCACTACAAGATAATATAAATATAGAAAAATCCAGTAGTGCCAATCTGCAGTCGTACTTGCCTTTAATACGACCAACGAGGCGTCTAATCTAATATAGTCAATATTATTATTTATTTCAATTAATTAAAAGAGTAAAAAAACATTTACTTTAATTTATAGAGTAATATAAAAACAACAATTAAAATAACATAAAAACAACAAATTGAAATATACATCACATATTCCGTCCACAATAACAAACAATACATTCGTATACCCACTACTTCATTTAAAATACACTAATTATATGTTATCGTATTATAAAATTTAGTTTTGAAAGTGATGGGTCAAATTACTTAAAGTAGCTCATGAGTACGAAAAGTCTCAGGAACTCCGATTTAAATGAATCTCAGTCTTGTTAATCATGTTTTCATTGTTTATCACAGAACTTGCCATTAAATATCTAATATTACGTTTAAGCTGTTATTATTACGTTTGAACGATCTAAAAAAAATAATGATTAGTCATTATACACTAAATTATTATTTAAAAATATTCAATTAGCTTACCTCATCATGCACGGCAAAGCGACTTCCAGTTAGTGCATGCCTTGACAATTGCTTATGAGTTGTTATTTTAAGTTCTACACGTTGTAGTTCAATTTCAGAGATAACTTCTACTATCTGCGTAGGCGGGACAATGATAATAGTGTCTTCCACTTGACTGTGTAAATATTAATTAAAAAGCTAATAATTGTGCACATATGGACAAGTGTCGTATGTTTCATCCAACAGAACGCGATGGACGTCTCAGCAGAGCGTAGTGTAAAAAAATGCTAAGTGAGGGTATTTTCGAAGTATGAAAAAAAGTAAGTCATTTATATTTTATCTAAATTTATTGAGGGATTTATTACAAAACGTATCATCACGCCTGTCATCGCCGAAGAGGTAGGCAGAGGAATGTAGAACATTCCCACGTTTCACCAGTTACGTTTACGTCCGACTCTGGAATAAGTGGTGAGCATATTGCCATACACCGGGCACATATCCAGCCACTACTAGAAAATCGATTTTAGAAAATTTTTGTAGTGTTCGACCAGGGAATCGAACCCGGGACCTCCCGATCGGCAGTCGCACTTGCAACCAACACGACCAACGAGGCAGTCACTAATTTACTTTAATAAAATTTGGCGTATACCAATAAGTGTTTAATGTCCCTAATTATACATATAATGCTAAATGTGTAGTATTCCTAATTACATACTGTCAAATAAATATACAGTCTTCCTAAATATCCCGACTTCTGTCGTTTCTTTCACACCCCATTAATGGTATTCTAGTGAAATAATAAGTAGTTATTGTTATCATAACTGTTATAATATAACGAAGTTTCATTCAGGATAATATTTATTATGTACGAAAGAACATTTTCAAGAAATACTTCAAGTACATGATACAGTATACGTATTGATCTCAAAGCTTCCAATATATTGGTAGTATCGATGGTGGTATCTAATAATCAATCAAGCGGTTCCAACACAACTTTTTATGAAACAAGAATGACAGCAGTAATTAAGTATGTAAATGTTCCGGTAGATGGATATAACACTGCTTAGAGAAACTATAAACAAATTCAACAGCTCACAACGTCTCGGTTAACAGTCAGAGTTACACACCTGCTAAAATATTCAAGATGCCTCTAGGCCGCCAGACATCGCACTTTGCAACTATATTACAAATAAATGTATCGCAATAAAACAAGTAAACAAGAATCGAACGACATTAAAATATTATCCTACACTACGGGCAAAGGATAAATAAAAACGCTGCTTGTATTGATAGGTTGACAGATAAATTAATTATCAATGCATCCATAATCGCGCGACCGTCAAATCGTAAACGTTTTGCAAGGAATCGCATAAAATAAAGGCGCGGAAGCGTAAACCGAAGTTAATTAATAGCTCACCCACGCGCAGCGAGCTTCAGAGCCGCCGACATCTATATATAAAACACCCAGACATTTGCATGTATTAAATTATGCAAAAAATAAATATTAACCTATACCTATACATATAAAACTAGATCAATTTACATATTTGCTAATTGAGTGAACAGCTTCATTTGCGCTATATGACGGAATTCAATTTGAACTTTTAATAATATTCATTGCGTGTAAATACAAGATTTTTGTGTTTCAAAAAAGGCAATTGCTACAAGTTAGAGATGACTGAAATGGAATCGTGCGACATTTTAACGCGCGCTTTAATGTCAGTGGAATTATTATTTGTATCATAAACAGAAATGAATTGAATCGTTCAAGAGCGAGGTAGACAACTACTGTACAATATATATGTACATAATGTATATGATAAATAAATTGAATCAGTCCAGTGCGATTTCAATTGCTATAACCAAATCGATTACACATACCCATATTCTTAGATCAGATTTCAAGAATGGAGTAGTTTGCCTCCTTTTGTGTACTGTCCATTTTCTTGATTCCTATATGTACCTATTTGTTTCTCTGACTTTGGGTGTACAATAACGAATAATTTTATTGTTTTGTAGTTCCGAAGTCTTCCTGATGGGAAAAATGTCACCAGGAAGTACCAGGAGGAGTATCATTACAATGGGACGCGATAGTGATCCTTCCGGGTTAGCAGGAGGCGCCACGTCAACGCTGGATATCGTTGGCAATTGCGCCAAGATTATTCCTGCTCGTTTAAATATCATTACCATTATTGCGCACCGTTATTCACCGCAGATAATATTACTCACAGGCCGAAGAAAGATAATAATGTTTTAATCAGATGAAACGTAACCAAAGAAATGATTATTATTATTGATGTAATATCTTTTTATAATCGTACTAATTACAAAAATGTCAAATGAATTTAGATTATGAGAATAACAGAGATTTATTAACATGTCATGCGTTACCGTGCTCCAAACTTGGAAAATAGCAGATAAATAACCGCATAGGTAAGAGCATTACGCAGTGAAAACGTGGGGAAGGATATATCATTCTCTAATAGGGTGATTTTGACAATGGCCAGTATGTGCCCAATTTTTTTGAAATCTGAAATTACTTGAACTTTCGCCATTGTCGACATTGGCGCCAATTTCAACTTTAAAATTTAAACTTTCCACATTTAAAATATTTTAAAGTGTCTAAGTTTAATCCATAAAGCATAAAACATCGCAGTGGAGGCTGTGTTTTAAAGCACTCTAATTATATGTGCATATATCTATCACTTAATTTATATATGTAGCTTAACCACAAATAGTCACCGTGTAACATTTCAAATGTATCTGATACAAGTGATCGGTGCGGGTAGGCAGGATGCACTGTATCATTGATGGATTGCTGTAGCTTCTATTAGCGCCTACATTATAAAAATGTTACTTACACAGTACCAATTGTTAAATCGATGTACTTTTATTATTGGAACGATGATATTTTTAAAAAGGGTGAAAGGAAAGGGAAATATTTAGGAAAACGGTGATCAATTTTTTTGCAATCGTATAAATGATCCTAAAAAATACGGTGGTAAATTTCAGAATTCCCAAAAACTAAAGTCACTAGAAGAAGGAACAGAAATTCATAATAATCCTCGAAACAATAGATCGGAACACACCAATGTGCAAAACACATTTTACACGAGGAGATTACATCTAAATCCCAGAACGAATCAATCTTGTTACGAGACCGGTTAGCTTACTAATAGATTGGACCATTGTCACCGGCCACCAGCCATTTAGATCCGACCGAGCGATACACGTCCGTGTCTTCCGAGAGAGTGGGACGACCCAGATAACTGAGGAAGTATTCAGCAGGCGTGGAGTCCAACGTTAGGTACCGGTTACGTCGATTACTAAAATGAAAATGCTAATTGCTACACAGCAACAGTTATTTTAAGTGATGATGACGATACATATAAACTCAAACAAAAAAAGGTCCAAGAAGACAAAAATATTTCGAATCACGGTACAGATTTTCTTGGAATTTGGTTTAGGGTTTCAATCCAAATTAATACCAAATGGGCTAGTGGATAAGATAATTTGTTCCAACTTAAATTCTCATTCGCGATTTCCTTTTCATTTCTTCGCTGAGCACCACAGCCGGTCGCTTTTGTACGGGATGGTGATGGGACAGGCGCGCATGGCGAGGCAACTGGCGCTAATTAAGAAAACGTAGAGCTGTTTTCTATACAAATGACAGTATAGAAAGCGTCGCTTGTAGATATTCGTATTCATCGCCGCTGCGGTTTCTACTTGCACTGCGGACGGTTGATAGGTCACCACCATTCGAGTTACCGGAAGAGAGTATTGACTGGAGCTCATTTCTATCCCAAAGCGTTGTACTATCTGGATTTATGCCCGATGTATGGCAATAAGCTCACCCTCTATTTCCTGGAACATGTAACATAACGTATAATAAACAATAGTTATATGTATATTATACCTAATAGTAATATATGTATTAGATGAACAGAAAACAAAGGTTTGATTGCAACCTTTGGAAAAACGTAATGGCAGTTATTATACTGTTGTGTAATTACAATTATTGGCACATTCATACGTTGGAGTAATTACTGCTATGTCTACACGCTTGTGTCATTGCAGCCTTCCTTTTATACTCTCCCACGGTGCCGTCCTTCGTCATCGAGACCTCGGCTTGATGACTCGGTTCGAATCTCGACCTGTTTATTATCTGTATTGTATTAGATATATCTATCTTATCCATGTACTACGTAAATTCAAAGCAGTGCAGGATAATAGTCGACCTTTACATCGACATGCTGTTGGATCTAGTGTCTCTTCTGATAACGAGATACAGTAAATGGTAAAGCATATAAAAATAGTTCATCTATCATCATATGTCTTATCAACATAATTACGCGCCTATTTCCCATCAGGGTAGGGATCGATAAAATATCTGCACTTCTGCCTTCTTTTAAAATGTCTCCGATTTGATCCAAGTATGTACTTCTAGGTCTCATCACTTCTGCCTTCATCGCTTACACTTATGTATCATACGGTATGTATATATGGTAGCTGTATATACATATGCATGTATAAATAAAAGAAAACTTAATCGGTAGGTACGTAATTATCCACTGTCCGATCCATTACATTTTCACTACATTCATTTTAATTCGCTTACACTAACACTCCATTCCATATTATTTCGTCCATTATGAATCAGCCGACTTACCACTCGACTGTCATTCAAAATAATCTATTAACGTTATATTATAAAGGTCGTGGCTTTCAAGCAATTTTCTATATAGAGTCGTATCATTAATTTCCATAGTGGTCTAAGTAAAATATCATGTAATTGTAGCATATAATAGTCCGGAACTTGTCTCTCCGGTACCTACACACAAAGAGATGAGCGCCGCGCCGCCGCACTTTCTCCGCGCCGGCCGAGACCCTTCCGGGAACCGACGCGGCCTATCTGATGCCGCCGTGAACGTAAATCTGTATACTATATTGTGAGCTATATCTAGATTCATTTTCATATGTATGTGTGTATATTCCTGTACACGCTTTGTTTTCCTATAAACGCTTCTAAAAAAACGTAACATCACGCCTGTAATCCCCGAAGAGGTAGGTACGGGAGTGTAGTACACCCCCACGTGTAAAACATAATAAGTTTTCGAAAAAAAAAAAATTCGCATCGTGTAGCGAGCACTGTAAATGCTGTATTATTATTTATTTCAATTTTTATCATTATTAAAATATCAACAAGATCATCGTGAGTAGGTACCAGTAAAATAAAAATGTATAAGTGCCGCGATGACATGAGTTCATAATCATAAGTCATAGTCAAGCAGGCAGGGTGCACCGAGTATTTTCTAATAGTGGCTCGGAGTCAGGATATGTGCCCGGTATATGGCAACAGGCTCACTACCTATTCCATCGTGGGACTTAAAAGTAACTGGTGAAACGTGGGAGTGCTTTACATTCCTCTGCCTACCTCTTCGGGGATTACAGGTGTGATGTTACTTTTCTTTATCCCATACAATTCTACATACGACCAATTAAATCACATATGACATACGTTCACACAGTATCCTCAACAGGTCGATAACAATATTGACTATACGTGTTGGCTTCGATCGTGTGCGTTCAGATAGCGCACCGCACGACGACGCCACGGCGACCGGCGCGCGGCGATCGCGGGCCAATAACAATGAGATGTTTTGATGACACGAGAAGGCTCTCGAACATTAAGCTGACTCCACACGGGCATGTTGAGCTCATATTTGATAGTCGGATAATTGGATTGATGAGAATTAGCGTGAAGTTAAAAAATACAACTAAAGGGCTAAAAACTTTTGTTATATACCAAAAAGTTTTGCTAACAGTACAGTGTATTATTATTATAAAGAAAAACTAATACAAACTTTAATTCATCCAATGGAATGATGATTTCAATCAATGTAATCGTTAGTTGTTCATCGGAACTGCGTTTATCTAGGTCGGTGTACGTGATGCTTTACAAGCGTTAAAGAGCTCAAAGTCTCAAATATCCAATATTAAAACCGCGAATCACATTTCGCACAGCGCATAAAGAGCGTTCGATAGGTTGCCTGTTGTTTATGGGTGACAGTGACGTCACTACACTTGTCCTTGGACCAATAATACGATAATAATATAACAGCCGGATTAAATATAACTTTATACTCTTAAATAATCTACTATATGTATTATTGAATTTCACGACACGAAAATTAGGGTACCTACATAAAATTTCTTATTCATAAATATAAATTATTTCTCGTTTATGAGATTAAAGTTTATCTTAAAAAGTATCAGGGCTTTAATGCGACTTGTGTATATGTTTATGTAAATAATGAAGTATAAAAGTGCGAGTATACGACATGAAGTTTATTTATTTATTTAACATGTACCAGGTAAAGGAGACGTTACTATAGTTTAGTGTGTGAGACGCCTTAGCCAAAGCAGCGCAAGGTCGCAAGTGTGCTCCATTGTCAACACAGTCGAGTGTTATTAAATTTTTTTGCCACCAAGGACGTGTCATAATGAACGCATTAAAAATACATACGCTTGAGTAATTATGTAGGTTGGAGTTCTACGCGACACACACACACACATACATATATATATTATATCTTATCCACTGCATTTCCTATTCAAATTAATGTTAAATGTTCGAAGAAATTCGACAAGAGAGCTGTGATTGAATCGTGTAATATGTCTAGGGAGTAAAATTCTTTCAGAGCACGATTTGACAGCAGGTTTCCCATTAATGTGTCACATCTTATATCATACCGATTAATGGCGTTTTAATAGCATAGTACGCATTAGAGCGGGAAATGCTACTCACATCTCACATGGCAGCTAATAAATAACAAAAATATTAATCGAGGCGCACTCTGCGAATGGAACTTTTCCGCCAAAAGCGTCGGTGAAATGCTTCTCTAATTACCGTCTCGACTCCATTTGAGAAAAGCCCTAGAGATACAATTAAATTGTGGACACATTGCACCCACCGCTGGATGTTTTAAATAACAGTTTTCTTTGCGCAAAATTTATAACGTCCCACTATGGAATAACGGGTGAGCCTATTGCCAAACACCGAATATCTAACTTTTAAAAAAATGCAGTAGTACCCGACCCGAGATTCGAACCCAGGGCATGTCGATCGGTAGTCACGCTTTCAGCCACTCGTCTAACGAGGCAGTCGACACAAACACAAAAAGCAGTTAATTTTAACACCAAGCCATTGCAGACACAGATTTGCTTATCGCTTTTGACAATAATGTGTTAATGACAAAAAATTGTGTCAACGTTTAATGACACAAAGTAGACACTAACGATCAGTCCTTCTGAAAGTAGACAATAAGGATAGCTTAGGGGCGTTGAATTCAGCGAATCGCTGCAGAAAAACGAGGGGCGTTATGATCATAGAAAAGTAGAAAACATGCGAAGGATCATATAAGAAGTAGATTACGTTTTGTTCCTACCATTTCAGATTAAAACTGGACATCTATTATTTTATTCTGAGCTAAGTTTATATGTATATGAAATACATATAAACTTAAGCTCAGAATTTTCAAAATAGGAATTCAAATATAAATTATATGTATAAATCTAAGTGTACAAGGACATGAAAATATCGACCATGAGGCCAAGCAACGAACGGATCATGCGTCATATGTCGCGTATCTGTTTATCTTTCTAAAGACTTTATAGGCATTGGTCCGAATCGCGATAAACGGCTTCAATGCATCTAATGGCGATTGATAATGAGCCGCAATAAATCATGCGAGAGAAGCAGAGGTTGACGCATCGGCGGGACACACGGCGAGAGATATCGCCGGAAATGGATATCGCGATAACGATGCGCCAGCCAACTGGAGTCCGCCACTCTACTTGCACGGGGACGTGCAGATTAAACTCTTGCCTACAATTTTTAACCTAACAATTTCAATCCTCGTGGTTGTTTCAATGAATGTAATTATTTACTTAATTTCTCACACACAATGGATCGAGTGCACACACTGAACATTGGACAGCGCGACGTACAGCTTCCAAGGATTGCCTTGAACAGCTGTACAGTTGTAATACTTGTGCTATCATGAGTTGATTCAAGTAACATTGTGAGCGCATGACTTTAAGATTGCAGCATATTAAAAACAAAGGCTAAAACTTGACTACCTCCTTGGTCGAGTGGTTACCGGTTAGAGGTCCTCAATTCGACCCCCGGATCGTGTCATGTCGAGTTTACCTAACATAAAAATGCTGGTAGTTGCTCAAAGTCTGGATTTGTGCTCGGTGTATGACAAGAGATCCATCTCATATTCCATAACAAAACGTATAACGTCATTGATGAAACGTGGAGAGCATTACACTCACTCATCAGCCTACCTCTGCAGACACTACAGGAGTGCAATTGCATAAGATTAAATATAAATACAAAATTTGATACATATATGTATACACATATGGAGTCGGGCGATGCAACCTGGGGTGGCGGTCACCCATAAGACCACACAACCGTCACACACAACCCTCGGTTCCCTTGTAGAGTTTCGTGCAACACATTTCCTAGAGCACCATACGGATTATAAACTGTCATTAATTATTGACATATTTATTGTTAATTTAATTAACCTTATGATATGTTATTTTAATTTGCGTTAGCTTTAAAGTTATCCTTTCCTTTATGATGTAACACGATGAAACATAAAACATAACGGCCGCCGTAGTTTCAGTAGCCCTTTTACTTTATATGTCACCAATGTGGACAACTGCGTCGTTTCGCTCGTCGCAGCGCCGCAACAGGCAGAGGGACAGCAACGATCAGCGCAGTGTATTTGTGGTGGCGGCCATGACCCAATATAGGTCAGTGCCAGCAACATCACGTTCGAATTTTACGATAATCGCATCTTGCGAAACGTACATAAATTGGCAAAATTTCAAAATTTCCTCCGTCTGTAGTAAGTCTGACAATGACTTTGGCCGTGGCTTTGACTCCATGAATCACGTGAAGTCAGCTCTGGAATACAAACACGCACACGTTGTGATTACGATCCCGACGTATTCTTTTTTATATGTATAACTATTATATTCTAGTTTGAAACCTTAATGCGATGACATAAAGATCGAATTCAAATGAACAGCGTGCAACGCACCGAGCGTCTGCACTTTATGATATACGGCTGTAAAATTAGAACAATGGGAACAGTGAGCGCTGTCAGATGACGGCGGCGGCGTCTCTTTATATTTAACTTCTAACTCGAGGGTAGGTTTATTAGCATTTTTAAAATACATATCAATAGAAAATTAAAAAATATTTCCTACTCCTTCAGAATACAAAGATATTCGCAATTTTCAATACATTAAGTCTTTTTCAAAGACTGCCTCGTTGGTCGTGTTGGTTGCGAGTGCGACTGCCGAACGGGAGGTCCTGGGTTCGATTCCCGGGTCGG
>DWFO01005954.1:0-10188 GCA_018246595.1 Mimoniades nurscia nurscia
AATTGCATCGTCACTTTAAATCACTTAAGCATCCGCCGCTTGTTGAAAGTGTTGTTTAAATAAGAAAAAACAATTTATATTATGTGGTTCCTTAAAGAGTTAATAATAGACAACATCAATTTCGCACAGATCAAAAATTATCAGAGTTAGAGTATTCTGTGTAAGTTCAATGCAAACTCATATAACTTTTAAACTTAACTAAGCGAAAAAAGAACTTTTAAACTACTTCATTAACGAATAAAAGTTCAAATAGCGTTCCTACTAACTCTACATCGACAACCAAATATGGATACTTGGAGATGTAGAGCGCCACATAAGGTCAAGTTTTCTTTTATCCGTAACTCTACAACACTACATTACTAATCGTCTGTCATTAAGGGCAGTTATTGAAGAATACTGGGTCTAGTTCCCAAAAATGTTTGATAAATAGGTAATTCATTGACCTTTGTGTAATCAAGGTTGTCTAACTAACCTTAATATCGATTTATATTCTTCGATCTAATCGAACTATTTTCCATGACGATTAGAGTTCAGTTAGTGTAACCTAAGTAAATTGTACTTGGTAAAGCTTATAATGCTTAATAAACACCACATACAGAAATAATACAAGACTGCCTCGTTGGTCATGTTGATTGCAAGTGCGACTGCCGATCGGGAGGCCCTGCGTTCAATTCCCGGGTCGGGCACTACTCAATTTTTATAATTTAGATTTTCTAGTATGTGCCCGGTGTGTGGCAATAGGCTCACCACCTATTCCATAGTGGGACATAAACGTAACTGGTGATACGTGGGAGTGTTCTACATTCCTCTGCCTACCTCCTCGGAGATTACAGGCGTGATATGCAGAGATAAAATTTTATTGTTACAGATGTAAGCATCATGTACTCGTATGTTGATCATCAGAAAAATAAAGATTGCTGTGACCTTGGTGACGTGACGTTCTCAAATGCATGCGTTAGTATCTTCTAGAACTTACTCGTGATCTCGCATATCATAATAAGGCTGCCCATTAAAATAACTACGCTATAGTTTTGATGAATGAAGCCTTATCAGACAGAAATGTCAAGAAAGATGAGGTCGAAAGATGACCTACCATGGAAGAAACGAGTATGTATTCCAAATACTGTGTAATGTTCTAGTAAGTTGTTAGGTTCTCATATATATGCGACTGGTATAATGTTTGAAATATGTTACACCTTTCTACTATTCATAGCAAATACATATATGAGTTTGAACATTTTCATGGACGGTAAAGAACATTTTATTTGAGATTTGAAAGTATTTTTAGTAGCGCGTTACTCTGATTTTAGTTTTGCAATCCCTAGTGCTCTGGTCTCATAGTTCGCTTGTTCAAGCTCTCTTACCTTCTGGATTGAGGATTGCAATGGTATAAAGCAAAACAAAATGTTACGCCTATTCAATTCAGAACAGGAATCAAGTTTAGGACATAACTTTTTATTGGTTACAGAGCGAAACAGATAAATAAATAATTATTTATGTTATTGTAGTAACATCAGCATCATCATCATCAGCTTCTGTAAGTAGTCCACTGCTGGACAACCCCCTCCTTTGAGAAATAGCAGAGAGCGGCTTCTCTCACCACCCACGCTGCTTCCCGTAGGCGGCCAGTGCTTGTACCGGTGCCTAGGTTACGCTGCGCCATACTTCGATCAGCTATTCACATTATATATTTACCTATTACTTATGACATTCCTGAACAGTATATTTTTTTGTGCAACAGCTCTAATTGAGGTCACAAATAGTTATTTTCTATAGTCACAGTTGCACGCGCTGTTCTGTGTAAAATATTGCCCCAGTTCGTACACAAAAACCTTTGGTATTCACACCCTTCGCCCTACTTTCTATAAAGGTTGATCATCCACTAACACACTTTTCACGTTGAGATTAATGTTCGAATGGAACCACAAGCTTATTCGTTTTTTCTCATTAGGTATTTTTGACTTTTCACTATCGTAGAGCCTAAGTGAAAGACAGTTATGACAATGTAGCTTACAGTAAGCTGTTGGGAAATAATCATGTTTTATATTATTTTGTATTGATTGAAATAATGGGGTACGTAGACACGTAAATACATGACGCCTAAGTTGGTTCTTAAAGGTCAGTCTATTGTCAGGTAGGAAGGAAGTCTGATTTTGTTATGTGGAAAATAAAGACAAGAAAGTACAGTGGAGAAAAAAATATATGTACGAGTAATTTGGATAGTCTAGAATTGAACCCGGGAATCTGGGCGCTCAGTTGACCAACGCTTTAAAAAAGGTGTTGAAGAATTTTAGTATTGCAGTTCGCTTATATATACATTGTAATGACATGCATATAAACAGATTGTAGAAAGTGCATTTAAAGTTGAATGTTTTAAAGAGTATAAAAATCATAAATTGTAACCTTTTTCCAAGTTATATAAAACAATGCAACACTGTTGGTAGCAAAGGATTTTCATTACTTTTTTTTCTATACCTACTATTATTACTAAGTCTAAATTAGTGAAGACTGCGTTTTTTAATATTCCAAAGTCATTTCTATTTGTATTCCAGCGGTGACCTGAATTCCAGTTTTATTGTCGACACTTCGAATCGAATGGGTTTTTAGAATTTAGAAGGAATATTTCATGGGTTTTCCAAGTAAAACAATCAACGGGGAGTGATTGACGACTTTGGTTTTCCGAACGGAAATGTAAAATGAAAACTTTATACTACTGCCTGCGAACGTTGTTTGAGTTAGGTCGACTACACGCTGGCCGAGAATAGTGTTCATACAACACGAAATTACGAAACAAGGAGTAACCTTGAGTGAAGAAAAGTGTATAGAAGACACGGAAATATGTGGAAATACATATAAATATAAAACACCGGAAGTCCTTCTCAGCTGCTAATCCTGAAACCTAATTAATAAAAAACTTCCTCCACATATTTTCATATAAACGTAAATCACACCTGTAATCCCCGAAGAGGTAGGCAGGAATGTATGTATTACACTTACACGATTCACCAGTTACGTTTATGTCCCATTATGGAATACATGGTGAGCCTGTTACCAAACACGTGGCACATTACCAAACTCCAAGCCACTACTAGAAAATCTAAATTAGAAAATCCAGTAGTGCCCGTCCCGGGATATGAACCGAGGACCTCCCTGTCGGCAGTCGCGCAGTCGCAACCAACACGACCAACAAGGATGTCATTTCATATTTCATGTCATATTTTCATGTAACGTCATTAAACCCAAAGTAATGAGAAATTGTGCTATTGATAAGTATACTCATCCCACGAATAGTATCTCAAATAGGAAACGAACTGGTATCCCCAGATTTCGCAGTCACAGTGACCAATGGGCCAACGGGATAGTCATAAGAATTTTGTGAAGTTTATACTAGTGGTAGTACATATGTATAGTATGTATTTGAATAGGTAGTCATAACATGACGCCGCATACAACGCAGACACCAACATTCGACGCGACAATTAAACCTGGAACATTCGATTATGGAATTATCGTTGCATCTCGGATGTCATAACGCAATAATGAATTAGTAAAAACTTACTTTTTAGCAGTTCATTGCGGAGATTTTACCGTCCAAAACATTATACTGCATGTATCCATAAGAACAACTCTCCTTCGAGTTTCTCTTTAGTAAAGGTTACATAAATTTACTTATAACATATTATATATTATGCATAATTGCATACAAAACCCCATTTTCAGTGATACAAGTTTCACCAAAAGCTTACTTTACTTTGTTGCCGCTGGCGTAAGAGCTTTATTACCAAAAATTTTGCATCGCGACCACAGTCATTTTATACTTTAAAACAAGCGTAGAAAAGCGAGAATAGCTTGCACAATTAATTTCTGCTAGCTTAAACACGTCACGATAGTGTTACATTACGACAACCGTATGTTCAAGTATATATATACTTTACTTAACACCGCCTTGCCGTAGCGAAATCAGCTATATTAATATCAAAATAAAGTTTACTTTTACTCGTGTCGAGTACCATCTGCGGTTTACCGTACCTGTCAGGCGTTCCTAAAACAGAGTGTTGTCGTAAAATATGGACACCCTATTAGGGCTTCCACACGACTGCCATGTATCAAGTACGGGACAAATACAAATAAGAGACATACATTCCAGTCCACTTAAACCTTTACGGCTACTCAGGTTTTTGGGGGACGTTTTCGGGCGAAACATGTAGGGGTAATGTCCTTAATGAAAGCGTGATTCAAATCACGAATCTTATCAGTTTTTTGTCTTGTAAAAAAATTGCGCCCATTCTATTTTTGTAAGTGTTAAATGTTGGTCTCACATACATGTATATGGACTTGATGAAGTACATCGTATTCAAGAGGTTTCTGCATGCCCTTATTACATTAATGACTACAAGCGAGGTAAGTTGCGGAATTCTTTGTAATTCATTCTAAGTAACTTTACCACTTTAGTACCACATTAACACACTTCTTTCGTGTTACTCATACCGATAGGCATTAGCTATTACTGCTTGATTACATTGTGACTATTATTTGAACCAAAAACGTAACTTCACGCCTGGAATCCACGAAGAGGTAGTCACAGAAATGTAGAACACTGCCACGTTTCACCAGATTCCTTTACGTCCTACTATGAAATAGGTGGTGAGCCTATTGCCATACACCGGGCACACATCCAGTCTCCGAGATACGAGTACTTCTAGAAAAACTAAATTAGAATTTTTTTGTGGTAACTGACCTGGGAATCGAACCCAGGACCTCCCGATCGGCAATCGCACTTGCAACCAACACAAGCAACGAGGCAGTCAATATTATTTGAACCAGGTTTCGGAATAGTGAGCATAGTCCGGTGAAGGGTAATTTTGTCAGCTTTCTGCTATGCTCTGCTCGCGTTTCATCGCTGCTTTTTGACCCCTGAGTTCTGAAGAAGACTTTAGATATTTTGAAATTGTCACCATGTTATCGTCTAGTTTCATTACTACATATCATCTTGTCTCATTACTGCATTTCTGTTTAATAAACTCGCTAGCCGTTTAAGCCCTTAAGTCCTAAGCTGGAAATAATTAAGTAAAAAATCATGCAATATAAATAGGCATGTTTTCTATATGAGCAATATCTATTCAATAGAGTCCGTTTATCGGCTATAGGTACCTGTCAATTAAATAAGCTTTGAAAGCCTGCAGACCGAAAGCTCATATAAATGTGTTTTCCTATAATCGCTTTCAGTCCTACTTTATTTCAATTCAAGGAATTTGTCTTATAATATACGGTCGTAATAATCAAACAAACTTTATAAGAATACGTTTAAATTTTTAAATGTCATTGATACTTAAAACGTACAGGAACAAAAAAGAAAAACGAGTGCGGCTTAAAAATATAGCATAAAGATAAAAACGCATAAATTATTTGAATTCAAAAACGTATGTATTAATCTTTCGTACTGCATTCCTGCAACAAATAAGCATTAAATCAGGTTAAGCAGTGCAAATACTGAATTATATAATCGCATTAAATATTGAAATACTACTAGTATCCATAATAAAATAATCTTATTACTCTACTGTCTATGTAAATCGCTTTTAGGACCAAAAACGGAATAATTTTTCATATTACTAATGCCTTACTCGCTGTCAATGAAGGAAGTCTGCAGGCATATGCCAGGTCAATGGTCACTCGTCATAATTGCCGGCCGTTTGGCATCGTTAATAAAACTCGTGTAAAACGCCCCTTTACCGCTAGTTTTATTGGCGTATAATTAATATTGACGTTCTCAATGATGATGATTTCGTACACAAAACCCATTTATATTTCATAATATAATATTCATATTGGTGATTGAACTGCGGTTGTTTATTTTCGATTTATCAACATCTGATGTAAAGGATGCGTTACACTTTTGTATATAGAAAATATGTAATTACCATAATTAAAATTATATTTAATTAAGAGATAAATAAACGGTTCCATGGATGTTTTAAAATATATTTACGAGTAGAGCTTACCTGGGCATGTAATTTTATACTTACCACCACATACCACCTACCTCATTGTATCGACGGCAACAAAGCTTTGTAGTTGCCAGTTAAACGTATGTAGTTCTAGAAGGTTCCTGTCATGCACCTCGTTACATTTTATACAAATAAATAATTGGAATGAAAACGAATGGAATTTGGTTTTTTGAAAAAGGAATGGGTGTTACTCGTCTGTTGTTATAGTAATATTGGAAATCCGTGGTCATCTGCATTGAACTGAGACGGACTGCTGTTCTATCAGGCATTAGTCATGACATAACACCTGCTAGACATAATTTTGGGCGTCTTGTGAATATATCTCTGCGTAACTTATTCTACGTTACCTATTGCGGGCTTCTTATAAATAGCTTGTGAAGAAAATTAATTTAACATTTTAATCTGTTACACGTTTCAGTTAAACTTTAATTAAAGGTTCTTTGCGCTTTGTACATAGGAAAATATCTAGATACATTGCCTTCTAGCTCACATAGACTAATTGTTTAGTTCTGCGTCGTAATAAAGTGTATGGTCGTAGTGACAGCGTTTTTCTGTTCAGATTGTTACCCGTAACGATTAGGAAATAGTAGGTATCCGCAAGAAATAGAAATATAAGAAATTTAAACATAATTTTAATAGGACAGAATAAATAATTCCGATTGATTTATTTATGCATATTAAAACTTACTCAATAAACCTTTCATTAATCCACTGTCGAAAAAGGGTCTCCTCTTAGAATGGTAAAGTTTTAGACCTTAGTTTCCCATGCTAACTAAGTTCAGGTTGCCATAATAACATTGCATATAAATTTTAAATTAAAAATTCCTTATTATTACTATTTCATTGTATATTCGAAATTGGTATGAAAAGAGAACATTCGCGTTAGAACACATCTGCAGTAGTAAATTAAAAAAATATATTCATACATGTAGAAAAGTATTCTGTTCCATTTCACTCTCAGTAAACACGTACGAATCTGAATATCCGTGAGCTCAATTTGATAAATATTTCGCGTAACGTACCTCAAATTTATTGTCTGTATTTTCGACAGATGCTTTCAATCTCAATTTTCGCTGACAGTTCAACGACCTTTTATGTGATTGCAAGTTTTTATTATTTTATGCACATACGAATACCTATGCTTCGAGATGAAATGTTTCATAGAGACTTTTTTATATGGGATGAGAATAGTAAATAAACAGGCAGTCGTCGTCACCATTGGCCACTATCAGCTGCCAGACATCTGTAACACATATGGAATAAGAAATTAGGAGCAGGTTTAACAGGGTATAACTATTTGGTAATTATTACATGTTAATGAGCGTCTTAGTTAGTACTAACTATTTAAAAAAATTAGAGATAGAATTTTTAGTAATATTAAAGCAGTTACAACAAGTCAATAGAAATGCAGTTAGTATAACTCTTAGCAGCTTTACCGTTCGAATTTAATTACATACACGTTCTTTGCTAATTCCTGACTCCTGAGATAATTTTCGCTGTTATAAACGTCTAACAGCAAGTACATCTACATCTTTCAGACCAACATACGAGTATAAGTAACTATAATGAAAAATATCTCATGTTAATTATAGTATCACCGTTCTGTTTACCAACAATGCAATGTCTACTTCTTCACTGAGTTTTACAATTTTCAAACTGAGTAGTTTTTTTAACATACTATCAGGCCTGTAGTTCCCGAAAGGGTAGGTAAAGTGTGGTTGAGTCCCACGTCTCACCAGTGATGTTATAGGAACCTACAATTTACGAGGTTTCTATTTTTGTCGATATAAATTATTTCTATATCTATGTTCGCCTTGTTTAGTCCGCTCACAATGAGCCACGCCCTTACCGATTAAACGCTTAGGATCGGACGGCGCCTGGCAGTAAATTTCCCACACCTGAACAGCATGTCCTGTCCCTGCCGTCTCGATAAATCACTGAAACTCTCTGGGTAGATGAATTCGATAGCGATTAAAGTTTAGATTAGAAAAAAAAAGTATTTATTACAATGCCAAGTTTACATCGACCGCTGAAAGGAAAGGTATAAAAAAGGTGGGGATTGATTCGGGCGTGTAAATGATTTATAAGTGTAAATGTCAATTGTTACGCAAGATTGAGCCCCGAAAAATGTTTTCAGATAACCTATTTCATCCATCCAAGTATATCTAAAGCACTGAACGCTGAATTGGGTTGAGGTGTTTCTGAGACATACCTACACGCTTGAGAAATTTACTTTATCACACACATGAATAAACTTATTTCAATGTGAAAAAGAAATAACTCTTTGTACCGCATTTACAATTCAGTGAGATCTTAGAAGTGATTAATTATTCACGATTACAAAATTCTGACAGCCACAGGCGAACTTAATCCAAAACAAAAATACCGCATTAATTAATGAATCGAAAACACTAAAAGGCCAGTCGGCGTGGAAAATGTTTTGACAAATATTTGAAAGAACTCCTATAATCAATCAATGGGGGAGCCCCTGCAACCCTTAATGAGGTCGTTACCCATTGTCTTGGGTTCAGTACTGGAGATTTGGAATTAATTGCTGGAAGATGCAATTCGTTTGTGTCGGCTCTTGGAGTCGCTAATGAGACAGATTGTTCGGAATAAAATGATTTGTAGCCTTTTCGAATGTTCCGGTGTTCGATATTACTTTCTATTGATTTATCGGTTTTATTTTATATTCTCGAAGTTTCTTTTACACGGTTTTATATTACACTGTATAATTTGATATTAAAACCAAGATGCAAATATTGAACACGGCACGATTGAATTTCCGGCATCATGTTTATCCTCAGTGTAGAATTCTTCATTCCATGCGGGCTTAACGTTTTATCGTATAGTGCTGTGTATAAACTTCCCAATACAATGATTCATCCGTTGTTACCGTGTATTAGAAGGTACAAAAAATCCATTGTTTAAAACCTGACGTTAAGCACCCAGCAAAACTTCTTAAGCACAACCGTGTCAGATCCAGGACTTTATTGAAGTCATTATTCAATAACACTCGGCTATAAACCAAATCTTTGTCTTCGGCGATGTAACAACAAATGGAGGCATTCAGGGAAAGTCGGTGGGCGTCCCTCCATTGTCCCAGAACCCATAAATTGTTCGCGGCGCTCCAGTCAGCGTTGGGGAAATTGCGTTTCTTCCGATCCTGAGGATCTTGAATAGTCGTTTGATAAGCTAATGGCTATTGTTTTATTATTAATTTTGATTAATTACAACTTTAGAACAATTGTAAGTTGTATATGACGAAGTGGCATATTTAATTTTTAATAATACATTGTAAAATATTAAATCGAATTCATGGGAAACGAAGTGATGTGCATACTTTCCTAAATGTTACATCATTTGCTTAATCTCACATCTAGTGCATAACAAGTATCTAAGTTAAGTTAGTGTTAAATACATATGTTCTTCACCATCATTGGCCTGACTCAATCCACGGCTGTTCGTAGGCGTCGACAAAAGAGTTTAGCCAGTAATCCCCACGCAGGACATGCGGGTTGATTAACTAAATAATACCAGTATCTCGTATTAGTTCCTATTACTCTTTGTTACGTTCGTTCACCTCACCATAAATCAACGCAATCATAATGCGTTTAATGGATTATCGACGGGTCATTAAAAACAAAGACTGAAAATAGAGTTGAAATAAAGCGTTAGAATGGGTATCCACGTCAGCTAAGACAGTAGTAACCAGTTAGAACCGCTCCAGCGTTATACACACAGCCATAAACACCAGCGAACGAGGTATCCACTATCACAGTAATAAAAAGTTTATACGACCCACCGAGTGTTTATTATGCTATATCTAGAACATTCTGGAAATCTTGTCGGGCTTAACGCGGTGTGTGCCACACGAATTATGAATGGCATTAAGCTTTAAAGCCTCTTCAGACTGTTTCGGTACTTATATACTGAGACATCAAAGTACAGTTACAGCGGTATGAATAAATTAGTAATAATACGTTTTATTGTATTCCTAATAAAATCCCTCGGAAGAGCACTAATATGGATCTCCTCAGAAATAAGCAATGTGATTTAACTGACTGACTGCCTCGTTGGTCGTGTTGATTGCGAGTGCAACTGCCGAACGGGAGGTCCAGGGTTCGATTCCCGGGTCGGGCACTACAAAAAATTTCTAATTTAGATTTTCTAGTAGTGG
>DWFO01005955.1:0-10187 GCA_018246595.1 Mimoniades nurscia nurscia
AAAGGTCAATGTTTCGGTGTAGTCATTGGGCCAATTGATGTAATTAGATCAGATAGACAACGTTCCACTCCTCGTGTACGTACCTATCTAACATTACGTACGCGAATACTGCCTACAAGAATTCGAACTATTATCATTGTACATGAAATACCCTTCATTCACGCATCAAAATAGCATTCTTGCATATGTACATATAATCACGCCTACTTGCCACAAGTATAGGCAGACAAATTATAAAGCCATGTATCTATTATATGTGTACATATCGAACCTAAACAATCAAATAAATGAAAAATAGGTAGTAGGTATACCTATTATGTTGCAGGAATAAAATGAACATTACAATCGTACACAATAGGTAGGTACTGGAGCACTGGAGGTAGCAAAACCGCGTCATCCTGAACGAACGTTATAAATGTCTCTGAGGAATTTTGAACGAATTCTTACGTAGGTACATACATGCCAGGCCCGAGGAATTCCCTTTGTGAACGCGATAACTTTCATCGTGTCATGATTTCACGGCGAATATTTCAGCTGCTTACTGTATGCTCTACAATACGTATGTATACACGTAGCTATTATATTATGTACAGTTCCTTCAAGACGAGCGTCTATGTATATATGATGTCTTTTAATAGGTGACACAAGTAATACGGGCACCGTAGCAGGTGAAAATCCCCCCCTCCTCACCCTGTGGGATATAGGCGTGATAATATGTATGTATGTATATATGTAAATAAGTAAGTTTTACATACATGCAATATAATATCTCAAATGCTTCGTGTCCAAATAAAAAAACCTTCAGTCCTACTAGTCATACGAAATCATATCTAATCTTTAATCATATGTAAAAACATTGCATATCCAGTTTATGTAGAGATTGAAAGATAATCATTTTATTTGAGGTTAAAAAGAAATCGAGAGTGATATGTATTATGTGCAGGTGAAAGAGCTTTAAGTCTCTCAAAGTGAAATGTTGATTTCCTCCTGATTGACTAGACAAAGTTTTGTAGAGATATAAAAAAGTATATATTTTAATATATGCTTTAGTCATGTAATATAATATGACCTGAATCATTAAAATATACATATATTATGTACGTGTAAATTATAAGAGTAATGTTTTTGCGGCGCTCAATACGTCACTTTTTCAAAAATAAGATATTATGATTAATTGAAACTTATTACGGCGTAATGCATGATGTTTAATTATAGCCACCACATTCACCACACAAATTACAACACACACAATTTACAAATACTATTACGTAATATTGTGTGAGTCACAAACTTTTTATGCTCTAAATAATTTATTCATTCATTTCGTATAATAATTGATTGATTTATTTAAAACGATTTTCCACATCTTCAAATCCACTTAGTTTAAATTTTGTAATTAAAAAATAAAAATAAAAATTTTAAAATAATTTATGACATATTGTTATTATTCGTGTCCGGTGTGTGGCCATAGACTCACCACCAGCTATTCCATACTGGGACGTAAACATAACTGGTGAAACGTGGAAGTACCTACCTACCTACCTCTTCGGAGATACAGGCGTGATGTTACTGTACTATTATTGTTATTACTATTAAGTTTGATTACTGATAAAGTTCCAAAATTATACTTGCAAGTCGGGAGTATTGTGGCTATTTAATAATGATTCATAAATAAGTACCCAACTCATAACGAATATTTAAGCCCCTAAGTGAATCAAGCAACGCTTTGCGGAAATCTAATGTTAGTCAATTGAGCTAATACTAGTTCGTAACAGAAAACATATTCAAGTAGCGAAGGATAACCATGCTTGTAGATTTAAAATATTTAGTAGGTAGTTTATTATTATTATTATACAACCATGGCAGGTCTCTCGAGGGGTAGACAGTGAGCTCCGCGTGCTAAATATCTCTATCCCAACAGACCAATATTGTCCGGCTGTACAGTGGAGAAATATTTAAAACTTAGATTTGTATAAAAAAACTTAGTTATGATAATTATATTTCATTGTGAAAAATATTTTTCACTTTGCAATCATAAATTGTACCGTCGTTCGTTTAAAGACAAAATTAACGCTCATATTAGCACAAATTCGGGTGGCCTTTACACAAAAAGCGTTTACATCAATAGATAAATATCATATCGCTTATGATGTACAATTTTACTTACTTATATTTATTTTATTTACAGTAGCTCAGACAACTAACTAACATAAGTACCTCTCAACTCAAGCAAGTATTCATAACTATATTTATGTGCACCTACATAGGTATATAGGTATCAAACTGCAGTCTGTAAAAAAAAGGCTTTACGTTTACAAATGCATTTACATCAATTGATTTTATTATTTATATTCGATGAAAACACGTCTAGAACTGAGACACAGTCGACTAAAGCGGATTAATGAGTCCGAAAGAAATTAGAATGTTACGTAAATAAATGTGAACCACGTTACATCCAGTGCATGTAACAATTGCGCAAGTGAGAGTCACGAAATCAAAAGCCGCCGACCGTTCAAAGATTAATAGAATTGTGACCATCAGGCACATGGTTGCATATGACACGCATCGCATGTTTGCAATGTGTAATAATTCCGGCTACAAATTGCATGTCGCTATTGAAGTATATTTTTGATACAGGGTGCACTATAGCTAAAATATACACTTATACACTTGTATATGTAATTGTCCCTAAAGGCGTATGTAGTGTGTCAACCCGCACTTGATCGGCGTGGTAGACTATGGCCTTTACCCTCTAACTGTGATAGAATACATGTGTTCCATGTGTTTCAACAGTAGAATAATAATAATAAGGTTGAAAAAAAAAACTGCTTATACATATATATCCAGCAGAGGACCGTGTCACATACCTATCTACATTAAATACTTATATATCAAATACCCATGTATCGGTGCTAACCGCCTACCCCGTGAGAGACCTGTCGCGATGACTACAAGTTTGTTGTCATTTCGGCACAATGGCTCGTGGTCCCCATTGAGCAACAGTACCGCAATTGTTCGTTGCACCACCCGACACCAAACACCGAGCGTTAATCATCTATGTTAGACGTCATTAACGTACGCGAACTTACTAATCATAACAATAAACTCTCGTATTTCTCTACGAAGCTAGATTACGTACGATAAAAGAAAACAAACTTTACTCATAACCTGTTTGAGATCAAATTTCAGCAACGACTCGAATAATAACATTTTCTTTGTATACACACTAAAAGTTTCGAATTTCTAATTAGTAGGGCCAGTAATGACGGCAGTCGTATGAAGTGGCTGATGGCGTCATATCTGCTTCCGTAGGCTTACGCCGAGATCACAATATTAAAATACATTATTTAGATTTAGTATAGACAGAATTACATATAAAATACTAAGACTTTAGTTTCATACTAAGGTATTTATCATTTATGGCACAATGGATGGATTTACCTTGTAGCATACAATGTAAAAATATATTCATGTTCGATGTTAGCTTATATCATCAAATAAATTCCCACCTACGAGCCCATACGTTTAGGAATATCAACAGCGCTAATAATGAATCCGCACCACGCGCGGCCTGCGCCGTCCGCATGCGTCGATGGCCCCAGATCGTCCATTGTTCGACACCCACTTTCGCTGAATTTCCCTCCGTATACCGCACACCGGTGACCGGGTGGCCGCCTCGCACGGCGCAGTAACACATCAAATTGAATGAATCAATTCTATTCAACAAATACTCTTTCATATCAGAGAAATAAGTTATCACTCAACGTCCCAACATCGGTTACGATCAATCTGTCGACAAGTCCAACTTAGATTGAGACTGAATTCCTAGTAGCATAAACAAATCGCAGATCATTGCTTACGTTGGATATAACTACGCTGAAATACAACTATTCTTACAGCGAAAGCAGCTGCGATCAAATTATAGCCTTGGTCTTGGAAAATAATTACATTTGGGCGACATCTCTGTCCATTAATCGAATAAATTATAAGTGTGTACCTAATTGAATCCGAACAGAAGAATGCATTGGTGATATTTAAAATGTTTATATTATACTTCGATATGATTTATCGTCCCACTCATGAGTACGGATTCCTCTCAGAATGATAGAGGTAAGGTCATAATGTTACCATACTGACCAAGTGCAGAATTGCAGACTTGACACGTCCGACAGACACGCTGCGATATTGTTTCAACTCTAAGGAATGCAGGGTTTCCTCACGAAGTTATATTTTCACCGTTATAGCAAGTGACACTTGATCTTAAAACGCAAATCACTATTAAGTATATCACTGCTTTCCTGCAATTCCATTACAAGTGAATACTGTAATAGTGACTTCTGCAATGGGAAACATTAACAACAACAAATTATTAGGTATCCAACAAATCAATCTTACTATACGCACTGTAAGCATTATATATCCACTGTGTGCCTATTATTACGTCACTCTCCTATTAGAACCGAACGGCAGAAACAACAACAGATACGGAAACAATATCAATGTTTACAAACATCGCACACGCGAGGAACTTCGGAATCCAATTTGATGGAAGGTAACCTTGGAATTGCAGAAAGCGTTGCAAACGTTACGGAACTATGTATAATATTAGTCGATCGTAATGCTAACAGATGGATTCAATAAATCTACGAAATTTTGTATGTATGTATACCATTCACTCCAATCAATACAATAGTCTTTGTTAGTCAACCGACTTCCGCGATAGGCTCTCAAATGTGTCCGATGTCATAATAATCCCTATCTTCTAAGCATCGAAACGCTTTTGTTCATCATAAATACGGCTACATTCTTCGTCACTTTATCTCATAGCTCTGCCACTCCTTCGGTTTTCCGACCGTTTGAAACTCTTGTTCATGTATTATGTAGGTATAGAATCATACAGAATACTTTTCTTTATATATAATAAATTTATATCGCAAAGACCCATCGCGTTCTTGTCGTCGGAAATAGTTCAACGGAAGCTGTCTCCAACAGTAGGCGCTATTATCGGCATTCGGATAATACTATCGCTATAATACTGCGAGGGACATACCTTGAATATATACAGGTAAACTGAATGGAACCCTGTTACCATTCTGCTTTTGACATAAATGGCAAAATACTAACAAGTAACTTCGTAACAGTGATTGTTAAATTTCTTATAAATCTGTCCCATTGTGACGTTTGACATTAATCGTAAAATACTAACAAGTAACTTCGTAACACTACTTTTTAAATTTGATCACATTTGATAAAATAGTACTTTTTAAATTTGATAAAATCAAATTGACCTCCCGAATGAACGGTTAAGTGTCAAAATCACTGTTTTCATTTTAGAGAGTGAGGTGAATACTTTTTAGATACTGGGGTGGAAATGGAAACATGTTAATCAATGAATGTAAAAAAAACTAGTAAAATAAATCAAAGAAGAAATATCTAAGAAAACAGAAGACTATTTACGAAAATGGAAAATCAAATCAGGATATGTCCTGGAAATCTCAGATCGACGTTACATGTAACTGAAAGCAACATGGCAGGTAAACAAAACGGGCTATGTCAACACCAGGGTCGTTCAGACAACGTGACTAGAACCGCCCCATTATTATCCAAGTTGAATTGCGAAGGGTGTGCTCTCTCGGAGATGCGAGACGCTAGCCTGACAATATTCAAGGAAAACATGTGACTCGCCAGAACTCGCTCTTGTCGACTTAATACATTTATGTATTTACCATTTTATAATTTTAAAGGTTTTTTTTTATATAATAATATCTCGGGACATCTCCACACACAGCCATCTGATCCCAAAGTAAGCGTTAAGAAAACTTGTGGTATGGTAACCAGGTGGCTAATGAACTACATATGTATATATAATATAAACATATACATAAATAGATTTCTTTTTATTTTTTACACCCAGACACAGAACAAATAATTGTGTTCATCACACAAATATTTATTTTGGGTGGGAATCGAACCCACGACCCAAGGCGCAACAGTCAGATTCACTAACCACTACACCAACGGGCCGATCCGTAAAGGTAAAGGTAAACATTTATTTTGCTCTATGATGAAAAAATCTTTATGACTATTCGCAAAAGAAACGTGATATGAATTTTCAAGTTGCTCAACTTTTTCAGCTCCGTCCTTTTTCTATAATGACGTAGTATCCAGTACCTACAGTTATCCAAACGGGGCATAGTGTTGACACGAGTACAGTTTCTAGTACTGTTCGCGTCACAGAAATGAGAAGGGTCTCTATCTCGGCACATGTCAACATTTGGCGTGGACGTGTAAATCCGCCGGAGGCTCAAAAGATGGAATACGGTATCTGTTGGGCTGCAACCGACCCACTCCGAGAGTAATGGCATCTGTATCGAGAAAACGTTCCATTCGTATGTGTTTGGAAATTTGTACCTATGCGGACAAGTGGTTACATTTTGTGTCGCACTGTAAAATGCTTGACCCTAAGTAATCGTTCGTGAACAAAAATTGGTTACACATACATAATATATAATGTACTATATTATGGGTAATTATAAACAGGATGAAGCGATAATATTTCCGTTTGATAGTATTTGTATATCATTGCATAGCGAATTTGCAAACAGCCAATCCAAATATTGAACCAACATAAGAAGTTCTTCAAAATGTGAACGGCTAACAGACTTCTATGACTGGTTATCATTTATTTTTATAATAAATAGACTATTAATACTACAGGAAATTGATTGCAAAATCTTTAGGCGATATCTATCTTCTAAATATCAACTACACATATTTCTAACATAGTACTCAAAATAATACGCAGTGTTCTGCTTGAAAATGTAGTATCGCGTTTGTTCTCTCAAACGCTTTATCGGATCACGTACCACACGTCTGCACACACGACAATATACCCGTCGGAACTTTTCGCGAGGTTACCTAATAGAAATCACAGCACGTCGAATAAATATCTATGCTTGAGTTATTTTCTTACATTGTACCCATGCAATCGTACTTAGCCTGTATTTCTGATTACGAGAAAAACAGGTCGAGTTCTGCATGGCAATAATTACTTTAAAAAAAAAGGACTAATTAAATAGAAAGACGATAACTAAAAGCAAATAACAGAAAACAAAAACCACAGAGAACAGACAGAATAGGGAAAATCGGTACGAAACAATTTGAATAATAACAATAAAAAGGCAGTAATAGAAACCGCAATCAGTCTTTATACGGCATTTAACAAAAAGTAAACAAACTCTTTAAAATGTTAGAATGACAATGGTTCCCCATTACCGCGAGTCGGTCGTAATACATATTTTCACTTCATTTTGAAAACGGAGCAAGGTTAGGTCTCAACTGAACACATAGTGACGTAAAACGAACCTTAAAACTTACATTTTACAAAAATAATTTAAGACATTCTATTATCTCAAGCACCTGACAATTTCCATGGAATTAATTAATAAAACTCACGACTATATTATAGCCAGCAACCAAACTTAATTTACATCGAATGAGCTTAGTAGTACGTTTTCTGAAAATTTACAATCCAACAAAGTAACCGTAACTACATAGATAAACATGAATCCTGAAACAGAAGTTCCAAGGAGAGGTAAAAGCCCACAGACCTCCACGCGAGTTCAAGAATTTAATAAACGCGTTTGTACATGTTTCGGCGGGGTGGAAGCCATTTAAATACGAACTCAAAGGATAATTCCCGACAAACATATTCCTACAATTCTCTATTTAACTTACGGTAATTATTGGCGCTGTAACCGAATGGAATATTTGCAGCAATTTAAAATATAAAAAGAATCAATACAACTTAATTACAATATAAAGTAGTGCGGCGAATAGGGTACGCAGCCATGATTAAGGAATATTTAGGCACGGTTCATTACTGCAGATAAGACGTTGTTCCATCTGTCCGTACAGTTATAATCATGTAAACGTGTTTAAAAATCTAGTTAGACGCCCTCGAGGCAAATTGATTATGAATTTGCAAGTTTTGATTACTGTAGTAGTGTAAAAGATTAATCTTCAAGCCTTCTTTAACTGCGGTAAAACGACTCATGTCCATCAGAATGATGAAAAGGTACTTAATACGAAATTCCTTTTTACAAAATGCAATTAGTTGCCGGATATTAATACTAAAACGTTTCCCAAGACTGCAAGTAAACTATACAGCTCGGTACATTATTAAAATTTAATCACATACATATAAGACCCCCGAGCACTACAGATTACTTACAGTAGGTACCACAACAGCCAGATGTAAAGTCGTTTAGATTCATCCCTCCGACGTCAACTTTTAATTCAACCTGAGCAAGGGGAGATTAAAAAAAGATATCGCGGACAGACTTCATCTCCACTTTTCTAAGAAGGGGCGGAACGAAGTATCGTCGTAATAATTATGGAGAACACGAAGACGGATAAGAGTACAACAAATGAACATCTACAAACAATTTTTTTTATCAAACTGTTGGTTTCTGAACTTTAAAAAAATTTAATATGCATTGCTACATTGTATGACCCTAGTACAAGTAAGGTTAGCCAAATCGGGGTGTTGAACAGCATTCTGTCCTCTCCAATGTCGGTGGAGGTAGGTATGCTGATTAGGATTGCCGGTGTTGCGATAAAGAGATGAGCGTATTATTTTAAGAGTACATCTTCATTATAATTGTGTGTAGTGTGTTCCTTATGTGTTATCTTACGTGATGATGTGGTCGCTCAGCGACAAAGTCCCTTAATAAAAAATAAAAAAATTGCTACCTCCTTTGGGATTACGGGCGTGATGTTACGTACATTTCGTCAAGTTTTTTTGCCGATTTTACTTTCCCAAAGTCCGAAACGAATTTATTATCTTCTCATTATTTCTAATCTTGAATAAGGCGACCATAATAATGTTTGTGGTATTATATACCTACACTTACAAAAAATCTTACATATCCAACAGGATCATTTACTGGAGGGTACTTGCATATAGTATGAATGGGGAGAGCACATTACATGCGACTCGTTCGCAATTTGCTCATAATAGTCAGTCGGTGTAGATTTCCAGACGGTAAACAACGGGGAAGATTGAAAGAACAATTAACTTTTAGTATTAAGTGCTAATTATGCGTCTAGAAGGAGATTTTTAATTATAGATTAAAATGAACAAAATGAGAACGAAGATCAAATATCGGTATAAAATAAAAAGGAACAAAATAGAACTAGATACTGGTTCGCGCAAGAACCTGCAAGACACATAGAAATGAAAATAGAATCAAATGACAAAGAGCTTTTGATATAGAAATAAAATAAGGATATCGGACAAAAATCACACTATATTTATAGAAACGATACAGAAGCTGATATGGTGTATATGATTTATCCTCGTTTCAATACTATTACACTGGAAACTTTCTCAATCCGTTTATAAAATCAAGTAATGCGGGCATATGAGACGTAATAATTCCACGTTTAAAATGAGAAATAACAGAGGGAATTCAATATATATCCATTGCATATGACAATCATAACTATACAGCTAATTAACAAATTTTAGATCTTCGTTTATATATGTATTTAGCTAAATTACTAAATCGATATAAACGAAGCAGACAAAATCACCAAATCAGTGCAAAGTGAATAAATCATTTGTAATATACAACATTGTTATGATAGAACTACAAGAGTAAGACTAGCAATGGGAAATATTTGCGGATGATGTAACACTTATGACCCGACGTTGCGCACCTGCACCGAGTGCCGCCGATGCATTTGCGTCTGATTATGTAGCGTCAGCCGACTAACGATCGGAGAATTTTTCATGTTTAATCACGCCAATTAGTCTAACGTGTATTCGATTATAATTATTAGAATACGAGTGTGTATCACAGTAAAACGCATTATACAATAGTGTAGAGTAACGTATTTTATCCCCGCCTGTCATTCCCGGAGAGATAGGCAGGAGTGTAGTTCACTCTCCCGCGTTTCACCAGTTACACTCAAGTCCCACTATGGAATAGCTGGTGAGCCTATTGCCATAACCAGGCATACTCGTATATCCAAACTCCCAGCCACTATTAGAATATTTATTACAAAATTTTCTAATTTACTACTGCAAAAACTTTCTAATTTCGATTTTCTAGTAGTGATTTGGAGTCTGGATATGTGCCCGGTATATGGCAATAGGCTCACCACCTATTCCATCGTGGGAC
>DWFO01005956.1:0-10187 GCA_018246595.1 Mimoniades nurscia nurscia
ACGTAACCGGTGAAACGTGGGAGTGTTCTGCATGCCTCTGCCTACCTCTTCGGGGATTACAGGCGTGAAGTTACGTTTTTTTTTATCTTCAATTAGAAGTTTTATCTGTTACCACAAAAGATCACTTTGTTGGCCGGCTCTTAAGCAGACCACACGCTCAGAATCAAATCGTTGTGCGTTAAAAAGTACTTTGAAATTAATGACTATAAATTAGTCACTGCTAATGATAATAAAAACATTTTTGGTAACATTTCTAATAAAGTGCATTGATAATAATAAATCCGTTAATTGTTTAAATGTAGTAACAGCAAATAAGGTAAGCTGCGCCAGATGATAGATCAATTACTGGCAGTAAAATAGACTTACTGTCCCAGACAAGGCCAAAACACATCACTACTATATATCATAAAGAATATCTCCCAACTGCAAAGCGTTTTGTGCATAAAATGTTCGTAGACCGCTCGAAGTGCTCACCCCTCGTAGTATAATTTCGATTGAAAGCCTAATTCTATCTGATTGATCTCCAGCGAAGCACGCCGTCTCACTCCAATGAGTCGCGAGTATGATTTTGTTACATACGCTCAGTTGCGCGCACTACAATTTATGGCAGACAAAAGCGCGAATGGCCTTGAGAGTCGGCCAATTGTACTCGACGCTGACTCTCAGCACTACTCGTAAGTATATGTACACTTACAACGACATTGCATGACATACATATGTTATGTATGTCATGCAATATCGGTGTTTCAGCTAAATCAATAGTTTATCAATACTATGGATACCGTGAACGCTACAATTGTTCAAATAGATTCGATTATTACAAAGTTAAATCTTAGGGGTTCTTGCACACAACCTTCACGATTGGTATTTGAGTTGTGGATCGCAGAGGACAGCTTCACGCATCGCCTACGTTGCTACCTGTCGGCGGTCAGAACTTGGAGCAGGACCTAAGCTGCACTGTATCCTTATCAACCAACCGGAAGAACGTCGTTTGTTTTATAGCAAGTTGCTTAAGCTCGTAAGTTACTTGGAGTCTTTTATATGCCGGAACAACGCCCCTCTCAAATCTCTACAAATTAAATATTCATTTCAGTTTTAGATTGTGATGAGTTAATATTGCGTTAAATTGAGACGAATATCTTTTATTTAGACTGAAGATTAGTGCCAACGAATGATGGAAACAAGTTGCGGATTCAGTGAATTAGTTCGCTGCTGGAATCCGCGACTGTTCGCGTCTTAATTGTGAATAATTTATTTAAATTAATGGATTTATTAAAATCCAAGGACTATAATTGATATGACAACAAACGCGCTATTAGCCTTCCAGGCTGTAAATTGTAAAATAATTTAACAAACGGTCTTTTCGCTTTTGTTGAAATTGCACGATTTTGCATTAGCTACAAATTTTGTGATATTTCATTCAAGGTTCACCCGAAGGATCTGGTCTCAATGTACCTACATGTGATATTTTTAAGCTTTTTTGTTGTGACGTACTTGTACCAACGTGGAATATAACGAACAATTAGTATTGTACAAGGTTCCTCAGTGTAGAGCTAGTGCTCTACACTGAGGAAAGTTTTTCCCGACTTTTTTATTCACGTAGCTATTCTTAAATATACATCTAGTGTGACATCCAGAAGACACAAAAATAACATTAAAGCATTTCTTTCTCTCTTCCGGAGAAAGGATCTAGGGAAGAAATAAAGAAATACCTCGGGATGCTTTTTATTTATTCCATTCGCCTTTAACACATAATAGTGGCCGTAATGTTACACGTTGATAATCACATCACGGTGGGCGCCGCACGGGTTAGCCAGAGGGCACCGACGCGACGCGTTGGAATTAATGTTTTTCATTACAATTAACTATGGATAAAACTATAGGATCAACTACATGTAAGAGAGCTATATAATTATATATTTATTTCTTCTTTACATCGAAATTTCAGTACATGTCAACGATGATCGAGATCGTGACATAGATTGTGATAAGTGCACTCTATGTTAAAAACATTATTATGCGCTTCCTTGTGTAGATACTTATGTGTCCAGTAATAAAGAATGCTCGTGCTTGTGCTCGTGTCAAATGTTTGTCTAGAAGGGAATCGAACCGGTAACGATCCGTACGATTTACTAATCACTGAACCTTATTCATTACACCACTTTCAGGTTTATGAAACTTCAAAATTTCTGTAAAAATATATCTGTCAATTTTAGAATCTTCCATGGACAGTACGCAGACAGTAAACTACGCGTAGATTAGATATTTTGGTCATAAACAATTTTAATCTAACTTCATGAACATTCAAAAAAATACCTACGACGGCGCGGCCAACAGAACAGTGAAGTCAAATGAAAGTTGTCAGACTTTGCTTCGGATGTGGCGAACGTGACGCAACTTCCACGTCAGACTGTCGCGTGTCTCCTGATCACTAATTTAAATGATGTTTATAGGCAACCCAGGGACAAGCGATGACACCGACCAGGGGACGCCTGTTTTGAACAGAAGAGCCATCACCATCACAATAGGTCCTGTTGGGTCACCGGTGCGTTCCTTTGGAAATCCCGGAGTCCCGAAGACCACCGAGTGGGGTTTTAGTGCGATAGAAGTCTCACATAACCCGGAATCTCTTCCATTGTACGCGGTACCTTTTGAAGGATTCCCTCCGTAAACAGAAAAAAGGTCCTGTTGGGTACTTTACGGGGCAGACAGAGAGCACCGACTGCGAAGTGTATCTATCATTAAAGAGGTGGCATACTTTTTCTGTATTCATCACTTTCCTCGTACACTTCTGACGATAATAATGATGATATTTCACTACGCAAGTGTTAGATGAGAGAATAAAGCATATAAGAATCGGAGGCTTTGAATTTTAAACAGCGTTTGTTCGAAGGTCAATTCCCGTGCGATAGCTTTTTTACGTCATGAATGTGCGTATGTTTAAGATTCAAAATTGTTCACCGCAATAACGATACGTCTCATCAGCGAATTTTCCGTAATGTTCTCCTAGACGTGTAAGGGCTGCTAATTCAAATTCGTGAAGCGATGTAGAATACGGCCTTATACAATTACTTTACCATAGGGTAACAGAGCATGTAAACAATTCACTCGGGGAAATACCATCGCTACAAATATTTGAGCCTAAAAGCAAATGTTACTGTAACAATTTGTGTTTCGGTCGAAAAGGTGCGTCTGCTGGTCTAAGTGTACAGTAGCAGCGACCGCCTCGATCCTCGGGGAGACGCGCCTGTGACCAACTACGTTAAACATCTACTAAATGTAACTGAGTGCATGTGTACTGAGTGCCTGTATACCTATATTACACTGACACAGCGCGCGCAAACGGGACGAAAGCGTGAACTTATTACAACTAAATTTTGAGGTTCATTCCCTGTATACACAGACTTGTTAAAACTTGTGATGGAATCAAAGTTCTGAATTTAAATTTAAATTTGCATTTACCACTTAAAGACCCATAAAGAACTTTCAAACACAGCACTCGTAAGACCGTGTAGAATGTGCTTTTGTAACTTTTATGACTTGAAACAATATCGGTATTGCAATAGAATGTGTGCGGCTACGTTATAAACGTTATTAACATCCTCTTTATATACCACAACACAATCTGTACTACTAACATTCTATAGAAACAGCTATTCGTTCTCAAATAAAAAGTTACGCATGCATCTATGTATAATACATAGGTACTTTCGCCAACTGTAGTTATTTTTATGGTTAACATTTCTATATTTCCTTAGGTATATTGCAGTCGGGACATGTTATATTGCTATTTGAAATATCCACATCTAATTAATCTTATTTGTTATTAATTTTCATAATCCAGTAACATGCCCATACAAATGTAATAATTATCCACATTATTATTATATTCACATGGAACAATTCAAATTCCATACAAACTAAGAATAAACGTAACAGGTGAAACGTGGGAGTACTATCTCTTCGGGATTAGCATGTCACCATTTTCGGTGATAACATTTCACCAGTTACGTTTCCGTCCTTCTATGGAATGGAGAGTGAGATTATTGCCACACATCAGGCACAAATCCAGACTCCAAGCCAGTCCTAGGAATATTAAATAGGAAATTCCAATAGTACCCGAACCGGGACTTGAACCTGGGCCCTCGCAAACACTCGGGTGACGAGAACAGTTTGAAAACAGAAAAAAATAAATGACTTGTCATTTACCTGAAGTATTTTCATACAAAATATACTTAGAAATGATATCATATAAGCAGGAATACTCCTAGTGTATCTGTAAATACTCAGATTATTCACATAGGAACCGACTATTAACTCCCACAATGATGTATTCGAGGACATTAAAGATTGTGGTACTTTCTGGAAGCTAAATAAAACAAATTTTAAAAGACAGA
The DNA here is from genome assembly GCA_018246595.1 of Mimoniades nurscia nurscia. Classification (NCBI taxonomy): domain Eukaryota; kingdom Metazoa; phylum Arthropoda; class Insecta; order Lepidoptera; family Hesperiidae; genus Mimoniades; species Mimoniades nurscia. Next base: position 4,398 of record DWFO01005956.1, read on the forward strand.
ACGTCAAGTAGTCATGTCTCACCAGCTTATCGACCTGGCTCATTTGAATGGATCACGAGTGAACACAAACAGCTGTCTCAACGGCAGCGCGAGGCGCGCCGCTCCTGCGCTGCCTGCCGCGAATAAGTAGCGTTTCGCTAAGCTTGCAGTAGCTCGTGGAAATTCTCCAAAACGAGCCCAACAGCAAAAGAAGCGTGTCACGCGTCATAATAATCGTGTCATCACCTCAAAGCCCAATTATTTCACCATTAAGCCAACTCACGCCGCTAGTCAGGAATTTCAGCGGAGCCCGCTGTGAACAAATTTACATATTATCGTGTGTCTAATTTTCTAATCCTTCCCCGACTTTCGCGACGGCAATTTTCAAGAAAATTTGCTTCATCAAGCTTACTCGACGAAAGTTTGGAATGTTTCGAAATATGTGTACGTTATATTATATCGGTATTGTTCCCAAGAACCCGACGACTATTTAAAAGAGATAACATTCGTTGTCACGTTTAATTAATAAAAGTTTGCGTAATATACAAATGGCGCCTAATTAACTTTGTACGCGCGATATCCTAATATACACATTTTCATGCAATATTTTATCATTTTAGGAGCAGATCAAACAAAAGTAGGCATTGCAAGTAGACCCATGCCCTGTCTCGAAGTTACGGTAATCTCGATAACAAATTCCAACAAAAACAGTTGAGCGGTGTTTACCCGAAAACGTATCCGACGGACACAGAGTTACTTTCATATTTAACATAATAATTAACATTGTAACTTTTCCGGCCAAATAGAAAAGTGAATAGGTCGTAAAAACTCCGAAATTTGAGCGCTTAAATTTAAGAAATGGTTGAAGCTTCGTAAAGAGAAGCAAATTATGTAAATTTCGGACCAATCTCTGTTGGAACATCAAGATAAAGTCGTGGCAATGTGTCGGATACTTTACTTTAAGATTTTTATTATGAAAAAAAAAAAAGAAAATAAGTGTATTCTTTCCGCGTTCTCGAAACATCCATCGAGATCTTTAGGCGATTAAATACAATTTCAAGAGTATTGCAATCTGCAGACATTGTTTAAGATTAACTCGTGATTCTTTTTTAAAAAACCAAAATGTTTGTTGTTTCCAGAAATTATAACGATCTTTTTACTGCTAAGGAAAATTATTATACAAAGAGTTCTTAAAAAACTTCAAATATTTTTTATAAGCCCTGCACAGCGGTTCTTATTTTGTCTGTTTCATATAATTATGCCAGTCAAGTCAAGTCCAATTTTGAAAACGGACTAAATGTTTTCTTGAAGATCGTACACAAAACATAGTCGATATGCGCTTCTATTTTAATAAAAATAAGATTCAATTTAGACATGCAACTTTTCGTGAGAGAAAATTTAACACCGCTACACGTGTGATCAAGAGCATAATTTGTTAGGGGGATATTGTATCAGCTTTGTTCAAGCATTCTACATAAACTTGCGATAACAAGTTCCGTCGATTTCGTCATCTAATGACATTTCATATTCTCTACGAAAGGGAAAGCATACTCACACTTTTATCTTCCGAAGAATGGGCAGTCACGAACTAATGAAAGTACTTGCGTCCGAAGCACTACACGTGACACTTCACAAACTGTTGTCGAATACGGTACTTATTACACTGCTTCTTAGCACTAAGTTGTTTAACGGTTTATTGAAAATACAACTCAATGTTTAGGTTCGAACTTGTGAAATTACTGATTTAAATTTTTTCCGAAAAATCACATGGCACTTGAGAAATCCTTTCCCAAAACACTTCAATCACATACGACCGGCTTACGATTTCAGTATCGGCACGAATGGCGCCCAACGCGGGACCGCTAGGAGCCGAGATAAGTCGTGCGCAGCGCGCGGCGGTCGGCCAGCCACTGCCGGCTGCGCACGCCTGGACCCGGCCGGCCCCACCCCCCGCCGCGCACCCCCCATTGCAATTCGGAACACAAAAAAAATTACATCTGAAAGAAACCTTTCCTTGTCACTGAGCTTCAATGATCACCCCTTAAGTCTTAAGTCCCAGTTATTAGTTAACGCCATTGCGGTACTCTAATGACGCTGTTAGGTTGAGTTATGCGCGGCTCGTGTACTGGTTCGCGCCGTTCGCTAATTTATAACGTTTTTGAATCGAATGCTTATGTAAATTCGCTTCTTCAGTTGGAGGTAGCGAGAAAAAGAATTTTTTTCGCATCCGAACACTCGAACATCAAACGAGACGAGTTCAAAGAGCTTTTTTTTTCTTATATTCACATATTATTGCTTTCCTCTCGTCGTTTACGTAACATTTTTATTCATTTCGCAAATTATGATCTGTATGTGAAGTAGGGTTTTATTTCATAATATGCTTGGAATATTATTTTTAAATCTAATGTATTCCATTCCATTGTATGTCTATTCCATCGTGGGACTTAAAAATAACTGGTGAAACGTGGGAATGTTCTACATTCCTCTGCCTACCTCTTCGGGGATTGCAGACGAGAAGTTACTTTAAATCTAATGTAAATAAAATTGTGAGAAAGTGGCTGGACGTAGCGGTACTTAACATACTCGTAGGTCTTTGGAGAACACCTGTTACAAGTACATTGTTGTTTATGAACCTTGCCGAATTTCAATTTTAAACCACCATACTTTTTTATTGTGTTGACTTTACATTAAACATGTTAATAGAAATCTGCGTTTTTGACTAGTACGAAAAATGAACTTTTTTGCCTTTTACATTACCCTGAAATTATCCTGATCAATTATCCTGCAAAATTATCCTGAAACATAGCGTACTATTAAAATATTTATAATATAACTAGTGGAAGGTGGAAGTGTACAAAACTCCTCCGCCTACTCCTTTGGGGAAATACAGACTTGATGTTATGTTACGATATCTTTATGAATAAGCAACCTATTATAAAATGAACGAGTTAAATATTTAAATTTAATATATATCTGATCAGTACAGGTAGAAGGCAATGACTGCCTCGTTGGTCGTGTTGGTTGCGATCGTGACTGTCCAATAATTCGTGTAAAAAATATTCCAGATAAAATTCAAATTAAATTAGGGACGTAAAGAGATAAAAAAACGTCTGAAATAAGATTTTAATTTTCATATTTTCTCAAAAATTCTCTGATTTTCTTTTGCAGTTTCCAGAGAGCATGGCGAAATATAAAAGTTTAAAAGTTTCTGTACAACAAAAAGGTGTTCGTGCAACTCGTTTGAACCTTTCCGTTTTTAGAATCTTTCATGAAAGATAATTAGGTAAAAACGTTAATCAGCAAATATTAGGTACCTGAATACAAGGCAGATAATGGCAATATATTTATTTCTGCTTTACGGCAATTTTCTACATCTAATACCGTGTATTACATTAATGTGACAAAACTTTCTGAAGCACGAGTCAATTGGTTTTTATTTTTAAGTCAATAGAACGAATCTTCGCTTCCGATGAGGTGAAGTTAGAGCCAGAGACTCGCCGCTCTAAGAAAAAAATATCATGATCATCATTAGTCCGATCCAATTCACAGTTGTACATAAGCCTCCACGAGGGGGAACATTGCCCTCGTGCCGCACGCTCGCTGGTCACGCAGGCTGGGCTTCGTAGGGCACAGTTAGTTGCACCGCCTGTGCATCTCCCCGTTGGCGGCTGGCAATTTATTCAGCTGTGCTGTGCTGTGCTGTGCTTTAATAAAATATAAAAACAAAGCATTTTGCAAAGTGGGACTGCTTCGTGGTCTAGTGGTTGCAAGCGTCACTATTGATCGAGAGATCCTGCGTTCAAATCCCAGGTGGGCTATTGATGGACTTTTGAAACATTGGAGTTTTAGTTCCGAGTGTTAATTCGTGCGGCGGGACATTAGGCACATCGTGCCAACAGGCTCGCCACCTCGACCATTGTCGGACGTTAACGTAACTCACGATAAGCAACATATTAAACTTCTCTTTTAACCTCTTCAGGGATTACAGGTGTGATGTTACATCGTTTTAGTATGTTGCATATAGTCACATGAGGTCCACCTAACAAGGATGATAAGTACAAATATTTGTTGATACTGTAATTTTAGTTTATTATTATTAAAATATGTTTTTCTAAAATGGAATATACGTAAATGACTAGAAGTTGTAAATTCTCGTTACGACAAAATAATTACATTTAGTTCTAGTCTACTGGTATGGTACGAGATACGTTGATACTATGTCAGATATATACAAATAACTTATGCAAACATAGAACCAATCTTAAATTAGACATAATTGTAACAATTCCTCAATATACCTTGGCTAATAACACATTAGTATTTCAGTACAACCCTTAACTTCCTTTAATGTAGAGTTGCCTACGTCCTTGCACGTACGCAGCCCTACGGCGTAGCGCTACGACGTAGGCTATCTACAGAACAACGATGCAACGGCGATGAAAAGAACAATCACAACACTAATATTTCACTGCGCGATTCGCACATATCTTCAATTCCGACTTCGGCTTATAACATTTCTATTCAAAATTAAACTTTACCCATCATTCATAAAGTTCCGTTTAGATTCACATAAAAATGGTTTCATTCAGCACCCGTTATTGGCGATCCATTGTTGACTTTGTTTTGTTAGTGTTAAAGCTAAAAATTGTGTGTTTTAACGCTAACCAATTCTCACCTATACAATGCGCTATCGGCTCTTTTCGCACGCCTTTGTTCCTAATGTTCATTACGTATTCTCTCTACTGTTATTGAGGGTAGATATAAATTTTATAGGTTTTATTGTGAGGTCGCGTCTATTGTGAGGATTTGATTCCAGTTTGTGTTAAGTTTTGCTTTATTTATGTGATCTTATGTGAACGCTTCACTCAACACGTTTATCCTAAAAGGCTTTTTTGGGCCCTAATACAAAATATTTTTCTTCATAAACACTTAAAATAAACCTCTCATAATGGCAAATACATACATGTCTTCACGTCAGGCCTCTCTCGGGGTGGGCAGAGAGTACCGACTGTCAAATATTTATATTCTTATACATATACCTACTTATACATTCACAACTCTCTTCGTACATGCACGCCGGTTTCGGAGACTGACTTTGTGGCCTGTACAAGATATGTAGGTGAGTGTTGGCACCTGCGTCCATCAAATGATATATGATAATTGTATACGGCTTGTCATAACTGACATAACACTGTCCTTTCTGAGCTACTAACATTGACGAGTACGTGCAAAAATGAACTTCGACTTTTTAATTTCAGTATCTCCTTACTTCGCTAGCTATAATATTGCGAACAGAAGTACCGATATTAACTAAATTCCAAGTTATTACCGAAAACATCCCAGAGTAAGTAGAACAACAATGGGTCAGGTTCCCAAAAATAAAACAATCCCTGTCTCGATGAATTTATACAATTAGTACCAATTAATATACGATATTTATGTGTACTTTGGAATAAATCTAGAAATTTTAAAATAGTTGTTACATAGAAATATTTCATATTTCTCAGAAGTGAGCTGCTGTAAACGAATATATTGTGATCAAACAGCGATGTTGGAGATATAAACACTTTGAATACACTTATGTTACGTGTTCATTTGGATGAGCGCACAGATCTGAACTCAAACAGGACAACTTTTCACGACTGGATTTTTCAACATCATTAATAAAACAAGTATAATTGAAATATTATTAATTTGCCTCGTTGCCTCTGTCTCGATGGTCGGGTTATTTGCGAGTGCGACTGCCGAACGGGATGTCCTGGGTTCGATTCCCGGGTCGGGCACTACTAAATTTTCTAATTTAGATTTTCT
>DWFO01005957.1:0-10187 GCA_018246595.1 Mimoniades nurscia nurscia
ATATAATAACTAACAATAAACTGTCGCTAACAATCAGACCACTTCAGAATCGTTCCGCATGTAAACGGAACGGCTGATGTGCCTAATGACAAAACAGATACCTATACAGTTCGAATTTTAATGGTTGCGAGTACGGAGCAAGACGAATTCATTTATCCTGAACAAATAGATACGGTAATGACTGATGAACTGGCCGCTAATGTGCAGCAGTGTAAGCGATACGATAGAGAAGCTGTAGTCTGCGATCCCCAACCTGTATGCCCAGCGTTGGGATTATGGGCATAACCCCCAGCAGCGGACGGCAATAGCCTGATAACGATGATGAACGAGTTAGGAGTATCTTAAATCAGATGAAAAATATAGAAGTACATCAAGTCTGTGAGAATATAGATCTGTGGCACTCAATGCTGATATATATACGAGTAGCTTAACTTGACGTTCTCCCTCAAGTTTCTCTATCCATTGTCGCAATACTGGTTTATGTTTAATATTATTGATTTGCTTCACTATGCAGCATTTCTTTATTAAATGATAGTGATGATTAATACTTTCAATCGAACGAGTACCTGACTCTATTTTCGATCACGTTATGAAAAAGCTTTGATGCATTGTTTTTTTTTTACACAATCAATGATTGTATCTTTATTTGACTAGCACGTTCAATGTGTAGTAATTATATGCATTAACGTGATCTGTAATATGAGAGATATTTGGAATACGGTGCTCAGCTCGGCTCAGCCTATCCCGTCAGGGACTTGGGTTGACGATACTTATCATTAGGTTACAAAAGGATATTTCATGATTTATTACAGACACAAGTCTTTTAATTTTTTTATTCAAACACAATATTAGTGAGAATATATTATTAAATGTTGACGTTGCTAGAATTATTGGTTTCTTGTTCGTGAGCCAAGGCGTATTCCCACAATAGGGCAATAATAATAATATCATTCTTTAGTACTATAGTTCTACAGAAATTCTCGTCTCATTTACTATGGCGTTGTTCCGGTACCTTAACGTGTCGGAATGTATGCAAATAGCACACACAATAGCACACTTAAAAGTAACTGGTAAAACGTGGGAATGTTCTACATTCCTCTGCCCACCTCTTCGGGTATTACAAGCGTGAAGTTACTTTTTTTTAAATATACAAGCTGTCTAAGCTCGTAGCGACAACCAGCGGCTAGTGAGCAAGCGGCATCAATGAACCCTTTACACAATACACTTTAATTCTCAGGACGCTGGTGGCTGCAGCGGTGATCTACGCTCACATGTTTTTATTAATTTGCACTGGATTCACGAAAGACCCAGCAACTTTTGAAAAGGTAATCATCTACGAGTATTTATTTATTTATTTATTTTAGCTGTGCTTTTCGTTGAATATTGTTAACGAATGCTGAGTCGGCTCAACATACAGTAACAACTCGACACTTGTTCAGTCTATTTGTAGTAGAATAAAAAGACTGGGGTCTTACCAGAGGGCAGTCCAGGCTCGCGCTATGTCAGTATTATCGGATAGCATCTCTAGGAAAGGAACATTCATGACATTTGCAACTTCTATTCCAACGGCACCTGGTGATGCTCAGCTTGACTAAAAGTTTGTGAAGTGTCGACATCACAGCTCAATTAAAGTATTAGGCTTATATTTATAAAATCATATTTCCAGGCATACGGCAGTTCGATCCATCATATAGTGTTCAATGGATTGATGATAGTTCAAGTGTTCTTCTTCATTTCTGGCTTCATGTTGGCATACACGCTAAAGCAACAGGAGGAAAGCCGCAGCGTGGGTTGGTCGACAATTCCCAAGATCATGGCTTTTAGATGGTGGAGGTGAAGAAAGTTTATTTTGAATAAAACTTGTAAATGACCGAGATTTGCTCGGTTTATTTTGTTGCTAATTTGTGTAAATGGTGTTTTTGATTGCCTCGTTGATCATGTATGTCGCGAGGGCGACTGTCCATAGGCAATGTTAGATTTTTCTAATTTCGTAGTAGTGACGCGGAGTCTGGATATGTGCCCGGTGTATGGCGATAGGCTCACCACTGATTCCATAGTGGGACGTAAACGTAACTGGTGAAACGTGGGAGTGTACTACACTCCTCTGCCTACCTCTTCAGGAGTTACAGGAGTGATGTTACGTATATTTATATACGAATTACATATGAAATGATGAAATATGAATAATATGCTTCGATCGCACAGATGTGTGATTTAAAAATACTTAAAAAATCACTAGAGCAATTTATTAAAAGTAAAGTTACTTAATGGAAAAAGTGAAAGGTATAAAAATAAAAAAAGTAAGCTTTAGACATCTAGACTCAAACCCGGGTCTTCTAATTACGCCACCGCCCGATTTCCCTTTTTCATTGCCTGAAAACACAGATAAAAAGACATTTTCTAAAAATTTAACCTAGCTAGATCGATTTTTTGTCGCCGAGATTCAAATTATATATATACACATATACAACCATTACTCGTTTAAAGGTACAAATTAAGCTACATCAAACTCCTGGGGGTTTGTTGTAGCTTCATCTTTTATCTACATAGTTTAAGGGCGTTTATAGTGTAACACTGCCTTTTATGTAATTCGGAACATAGTGAAAGGTCACACCAAAGGCATCAAAGGTCACGTCAAAGGTGAAACAGCAGAAGGGACTTAAAAAATTTAACAATTAATTACAAAATGAAGCATCACATTCATAAAGCCCATGTAAACTCAGAAAACAGCCATAATTGACACGGATAACAAGGGACGTACTCGTATATTTGGAACGAACGCTTCAATGAATAAATCATAAATCTTAAAAAATCATGTTAAATTCTAATTGCATGATTCAAGAAAACCGTGGCGCCATCTCTTCTGAGACCTTAAATATCTATGCTTGTATTGTAGGTTAACGCCAGTCTGTGGGATGGTGGTAGCGTTCTTCGCCACCTGGATGCGCCACCTCGGCTCCGGACCGCTCTGGAAGCTCGCCACGGCTAAGACTACTACTGCGAACTGTCGAAAGTACTGGTGGGCGCACTTGCTCTACATCAATAATTTCTTCCCGGATAACAAATACTGCGTGCTTCCTTCATGGTGAGTTAAAACTTTTCACAAAAACGCAATATTTTTGTAAATGTAAGTAATCCACAGTTTGTAAACGAAATAAAAAAAATGGTGCAGATTTAACCATGTCTTTCAACAATAATAGCTGGAGTCTAAAAATCTAAGCTACTATGAATAATTTGCGTGGTTTGGGACGCACGTCAAGTTGCTGGTTCCTCATGGTTCTCGATCCTCTGCCTACGCCGTAAAAGAGAGATTGAAGATATAGATAGGTTTATCGAGTGTCATAGAAATTAAACATATTTAAGCAAAATTTGGAGCACCAATATTACCTGATTATTACCGTGCAGATGGATCACTCCAGCCTGAACGTACCTTACTGTACGCCCGCACCGCACCAATCCCCGGAATATTGCATTATCTCGTGTACAAAGCGCCACCGCTCCGCGCAGCCAGGCGGCGCCGGCGCACGCGCCACTCGTCCGCTTTCAGGAAGCGCCCGTTACGTATCAGCGGATTTCGTATGGCCCAATACAAAGCTCAACGCCGCTTCGCGGTCGCGGTGACGTCTGATAATCGCCTAAATATTTAACGGCAGTTTAAAATATCTCACAGCAAATATTGTGTAAAAACTTATTGAAAAATTCCACATACCATAACTTTTCCAACATAAAAGGAAACATTAGGTATTATTGATTTATCACCAAAATAAGCTTAAAGTAACTTTTGTGATATAACCTAACCCCAAAAAATGTCTTACACAATTCCAGGCATATAGCAGCTGACATGCAGATGTTCCTGCTGTGCATAATCGTTCATGTGGCCACGAGGAACGGAAGACGGTTTCTCATAATGTCGCTACTCCTGGTGCTGGGAATGTTATCTCCAGCTGTCCACATCTGGCTATATGGCACTGATGCTCTCACCATGGCTACGCCAGAGTTAGTAGTTGCTTCTTTTTCCTGTTTCGCCTTCTTATGATAGTTCTTCTGAAACTGACAGACATTGTCCGAGCAGCTGCCGTCACTTCACGCCGCTGCCATCACAGCGGAGCTCGTCGAGATGCTAGCGCTGAGGAGACTGCAGCCGTCGCTTGCTGTAAGGGATGAGTAATTCGGCTTCCACACTACTCCCTCGACCCCGCCGTAGCTGATACGAGTGATACACCAATAAACCAGCGAGCTCAACTACGCGCGACACATAGACGGAGTTTTTCTCGAAGGCCTTCGACCGTGTATGGCACGCGGAGCTGCTATGTAAACTGCTGCATACTTTCGCTTCTATGCTGTTGATCGTGCTAGTGGCGTGATTTATTAATGGGCGACAGTTCTATGTGACCGTCGAAAACATCATCTTAGGTCTACGCCCAATACGTACGGGTGTGTCGCAGGGCAACTGCTTGTCGCCCACATTATATGCGGTCTAAGTCAACGATATTCCCACTTTCTAGGGTCACCTCCAAGTGTGGGAGCGCAATTTCCTTCATGTTTTTTGTGTACTCTATATCCTATTGCATGTTCCATTTGTCATGCTCAACTTATTAAACAGGTTACCACTGAGTTCACCTACAGATATCTCGATACAATTTGATAAAGTACCTTTAATACCTTCCTCATCTATTCAGGTCATTGCGTGTACTCTTAGACGATACGTTCTACTATGTCCACATCCGAGGCTACACCAACTTACCTTGCTTCGTTCTCGGAATGGCTACTGGCTACATTGGATACCGCCTGCAAAAGAAGGGGGTTGACTTTTCTGAAAATAAGGTGAGATCCCTAACTTTGCGAAATAAACGAGATGTATTGCTAACATTTTGGGCTAGGTTTATACATATTAAGTATATATTTTTACGCAATTTTAGTACGTAGGTAGGTATTATTAGTAATTCATTATTAGAATGATCAAATATATAGTTGTTTTTTTTTATATAGATAAATCGTAAATAATAAAGCTATTTAATTATTTTCATTGTAATAATAAAAAAATTTTAACAAATAAACAACATCACGCCTTTAATCCTCGAAGAGGAAGGCAGAGTAATATAGTACACTCCCAAATTTCGCTAGTTACGTTTACGCACTACTGTACTCGTACTAGTATTGCCATAATCGTACTCCCTTACACCGGACACAATTTCAAACTCCAAGCCATCATTAGGAAATCTAAATTAGAAGAATCAAATAATGCCCGACCCGAAATTTAAACCCAGGACCCCCCAATCGTCATACCGATAGTAATCGTAAATTATTTATTCTCCTACGATGTCCCCTGCCTCACAGGCGACCGCTGAACTCCACTCGGTCGTGGACTATTTCAGCCCTTCACAGCACTCTGTCACTCATCAATTTATGAACCACTTTGTAAACTTCCTTTACGCTCATTTATTTCAACTACAACTATTTTAGATTTAGATACATTGAACAATATGTACTATGTATTTCATAAGGTAGATACGTTAAAATTTAATTTCGATTTCTTTGAAATGCGACTCTTGTGGGTGTGGGTTTACATGTTATAGTATATAATGTAGAAATTACTGGTAGTAGCTCAGCATTTGTATTTGTACCTGACATATGGCGATAGACCCCCTATTCTTTGGGACCGTTAACATAACAGGTGTAGTATGGGAATATTATACTCCTCTGTCTCTCCCTTCAGATAATAGAGGCGTGGTGTTTGGTTATGTTTAGACATTTATCTACTCTTATTTCTTAGTAAGAATTATTAAGTAATCGCAACAAAATTGGTTGTAGGTGTTCGGACTGGTCTCCTGGACCATAATTCCACTAATCATAGGTCTGATATCTTCGGGGCGTATCTTCTACACGCCGGCAATGCGCGCCTCGCTCGGGGCCCGCATGGTATATGCAGCCACGCACCGGCCGGTGATGGGGCTGCTCCTCTCCGTTTGGGTTCTGAGCTTGATATGCCGATGCAATGGTTAGTTTCATTTTTGAACTTACACAGGTGAGATGGTGCAATGTTGCTCCGTGGACTTAGGACATCAATAAAATTTTAATGTAAATTAAGTGTATGCTTTGTGACGTTTACTACAGTAAGTAGTGTCTTCGTGGAGGTGTTTGTTGTCTCCACTGTATTCTGCCAGAGCCGTCCGGTGCAAGCATGACAGAACGACGACGACTGCATTTCAACATATACCCACATCTATATGTCTGGCGCATAGTTACTAATAGTAACCCAATTGCAGCTGCATCCGGCGCACTGTTCTCGTGGCCTGGCTTCGTGGTGACCAGCAAGCTATCCTACTGCGTGTATATCTTCCACATGTTCTTTTTACATTTCTATTTTGGTCTATACAAAGAATTGATTGAAGTATCCTTCGTAACTGTGGTATGTAACAAATAATACTGAAGGACCTAACATTGACATAATCTTGTTTATATTAACATAATCTCTGTGAATCATCAAGCCATACAAACACAGCAGACACACAACAGTGTCAGACACACAAAGGTATCAGATGCATAACAAATGGACGCTACGTTGTAAAGGATGGGTTGATGAGAAAACTTGCAGTTTACAGTAAACCTAAAGCAACCTATGTCCGACTGTGTTGTTTTTTGCACTGTCCCTCTTGCGGTGTTCCTTCTCAGCCGAATAGCGACGAATAACTATGTTGTTAAACGTAACGTCACGTCTGTAATCAATCACCGAAAAGATAGCCAGAGGAGTGTAGTACATTCCCACATTTTACCCGTTAAGTGAACTTCCCATTATGGAATAGGTGGTGTCAGTAGCGTAGCGTGGGTCTCAGTCGTCCCGGAGCGGGAAAAAAAATTGCCGCCTGTATAAAAGTATATAATGTTTCCTTCTAAGAATCTCGACGACCAAAAAAATAGAAAAACTGCTATCGCCTCTTTAAACGTAATATATGTTTGGCGTTCTGAGAATCTCGACAAGGAACAAAAACTATGTGTTTGGTCTTATGAAAATCTTGACGACCAAAACTATTATGCCGCCCCCTGAAAGTGCCGCTCGGGACGGGCAGCCTCTCCCCCCCCCCCCCCCCACGCCCCCACGCAACGCCTACCTATTGTCCCACCAAACACCGGACACAATGCATACCTTGAGCCATTGCTAGAAAATCATGGTTAGAAATATCCAATAGCGGCCGACGCGGGATGTAAAGCCAGAAAGACACTTCCGCTCAACAGTCGCACTTTCAACCGAAACGACCAACGAGGCAAGTATGTTGTTTTCATTGCAATTAAAATATTTTTAGGTTTTCACCACGCTCAAAGTGATTGTCTTTTCGTACATCATCGCCCTACCCATGTACCTGATGATAGAAGCTCCATTCAATGCGGTCGTCAGGACTTTGGTTGAAGATCTGGGGCTGGTGAAGAAGAAAATTAAATGAAAGCTGAAGAATGGTGGAGAAGAAAATAAAATCAACCGAATATTTAACAAGTTTGTGTAGCCATTTCAAAATATTAAAACTTTTTCTTATATAAAAAGCATTAAAAAACCAATGCTGGTTAAATTCCTTTAAAAATTCCAACAAAAATCCTATTGACTTCAACAAGAGGAGCGTCACCGATATTTGAGTGACGGGGCCGCCACGGAAGCATACCCGTCTCCCAGATATGGGTGGCGTGGCGACGAACATGTTGAATAACTAACGTTAATGTTCGTGAACTCGGCTGGATCACTATCCAGCCGATTTCACGTTATCGTCGTCCTTCACTAATAGAACATCTACGAAGAAACGTTTTACTGCACTTGGGTCATCATCCACCATCAGGTTTAATCCCTCAATATCCCTCAGTATTTGTGCAAAATCATTTTTCATTTCATTGTCAGGAAGTTATAAAGATAGTCTTTCCGAATAATGTGATAAATTCACATAAGACGAATAGACTTCAGAATATGGTCCGTAGTGCTGTTTTAAAATACCAGTGACGCCATCTATTACCGAACCCCGTCAACAATATATATTTTACCGTTATTGCTAATGAATAGACAAAGATTTTAACAAAACAAAAAACCGACTTTATAAAGTAACAAATTAAAATGCAACTAAAAAGTTAATCAATCAGTCAATCAATCAGTCAGTCAATGAAAATTAATGTAGGTACAATTATTGTTATTTTTGTAGTCGGCGTCAGCCAAGGTAGGTAGGAACCAAGGAATCGAACCGTTCGGCAGTCGCACTCGCAACCAACACGACCAACGAGACAGTCAAGTAATAGGAAATTAATAGGAAAGTAATAGGAAATTTGAAAAATCTTCGTTAATCGTATCATTATCATTAACCTGTCTCAATTCACTGCTGTACACACACACACACGCACGCACGCACGCACGCACGCATGCACGCACGCAAATATATTACTAACTCCTTGTCATTGACGGACCGTGCGCCATCTAGTTGCGACTTAATTAACGGCTTTAAATTGGTTGTAATAATCTGTTACGTTGCCGACGGTCCCAGCGTCACCTAGTAGTCACTTAACTAACTAACGAACATGGCGAACAAGTGTAGCGCTTGCGGTAAATTCACCTCGGCAGATGGCGCTAAGTGTGCTTCTTGCGGATCAATATACCATCGCCAATGCGTCAACCCGAACTCAGATGGTCGTATTCCTGCTAAGTGGCAGTGTAAAGGATGCAAACATAAACGCACTAAAAACACGCCACCAGAATCTTCAAGTGCTGGTACAGCCGATGTTGATAATGACGATATATTATTAAATAGCTCCGGAAATAGTGACGAGGTTAATATTGCGGCAGAAATTGAATTGATGCGTACGCAATTGGCTGCGATCTTGCAAGATACCTCTAGCTGTAGACAGGAAATGGTCACATTTAAACAGGAGATGATTAAATTAAATTCAACTGTTACTGAATTTAATAAGCGCTTGAACACGGTGGAGGAAAAAATTAATAATTTTAGCAATAGGTTGAGCGCAGCGGAAGCTAAAATACAAGCTGGAATAGGTGGGGTCGGCTTAACAGCTGAAATAGAACGGCACCTCAACGAACGCGACCAAGAGTCATTTTCAACGGACATTGAAATAACAGGTATTGATGAACAAGTCGGCGAAAGTCCTGTACACCTATTAACTCTCGTTGCCCAAAAGATCGGTATCGGTTTGGAGGAGCGTGATATTATAAGCGCGGAGCGAAGGGGGAAGCGTCAGAGCACTAACGACGGTACCCCTACTCGCTCACGCACCATCGTCGCGCGGCTAGCGCGGCGGGCGCTCCGCGATCAACTGATTCGTGCCGCCCGCACCCGTCGCGGGACGGACACAGTGGGGATCGTCTCGACTGCTCAGCCGCAGCGTATTTACATCAATGAGAGACTCACCTGGCTCAACAGAAAACTGTTTCATAAGACGCGAGAGGAGGGACGGAACAAAGGGTGGAAGTACGTCTGGACGCGAGACGGCCGTATATATGTGCGACGTGACACAGACTCACCGGCGTTTCGTATTCGCTGCGAAACCGACATTACGAAGTTTCTTGGCAATAGTAATTTATAGTACCAATATTGTAGCACTTGCTGTGTTGCAAAATTTTCTTACTTGTTACTTCGTTGTGCACTCTGAGCTAATTATTATTTTTTCTTACTATTACTATGTTTTTATATCCTTGTATAAATTCAATCTCATGAAATATTCATATTATTTTTTAATGTCAAAACTAAAATTTTACCTTTACTTATACAATAATTATAGACAACGATATATAGCAGACATCACATATATAAGACATATATATTCTAATTGTAAAACCAAACTAATGAGTGATTTTCAATATGCATCTCATAGATCGTGTAAGTTATTAAAAATAGTTTTGTACTTCAAATCTAACATTGTGGATGGTTTATGTAATCTCATTTGCTTATTACATTTACAAATCGCGCGTTACTTACTGACATTTAAAAGTATTTTCTATGACAAATTACATTTAACATATTGTAGGTATTACATTTTGTTGGCCGTATTTTAGTCTATATTTTATGGGTAAACCGCGTGTGTTAAAATTTGGGTTTCTAAATCCGGGGTCATTGGGAGCCAGGCATGACGAGTTCACAGCAGCAATGTTAGACCATGACGTAGACTTAATGGCAATCAATGAAACATGGTTAAGGCGTGGAGAA
>DWFO01005958.1:0-10186 GCA_018246595.1 Mimoniades nurscia nurscia
TTCACTGCTGGACATAGTCCTCTCCAATAGCTCGCTACTGAGCTCTATCTTCAGCACTTCCCAATCAACCGCTGCCAGCCACTTTGCGTATATCGTCACTCCACCTAGCCGGAGAGCGTCCTACGCTACGTTTGCCAAGGCGTGGTCTTCACTCCAGGACACTATAATATTATAGGAAACTTTATTCCCTTTTCTTTTAAGTGAGTGTAAAGTGCATTTTTTATATACGATTTAAAAATGTCACTATTCATCCAGCCGTTATTGGAGAGTTCAATTCCTCAATCAAGAGAGATCGTAGAACACAATGCAAGTAATGCGTTTCGTAAGAAATTCATTACAACATTTGTATTATGTGCAGGTGCTCCATCTTGTTGAAAAATTATCGACCTCCTTTCAACGTCTGGAATTGGTTCTAAGAGACTTAGCATATCATTTTGTACAAAGGTGACATATCTCTGTCCAGTTAAGGTTCCACTGTAAAAATAAAGCCCAATGATCCGATCTCCAAGAATACTACACCACACATTAATTGAAAATCGCACCTGAGCTCTAACTTCAGTAGTTCGGGGAGGATTGTCAATTGACCAATAATGCGAGTTTTTTCTATTGTAAATGCCCCGCAGTTTGAAACATTACTTTCATCGGTCCATAAAATTGACCTTACATTTTTTAGATTTTTAGATAATTGGAATGACGGACACGTGGAAAATATTTCTTTATTATATCACGCACAATACAGCAAGAGGACATACATCATAGACAAGGGCGGGATGATGACTTGCCACATATTAATAAATGTTGCTATTTCTAACCCCCCTTCAATGTTAAAATCTTATTATAACATTGCAAACAATTACGAATACAATATTTATTACTAAACTATTACATGCTTTATGTTGCATAAAATCAACCAAAAAATATAATTTATAGGTATATTAACTAAGATTGACAGCAATTTTGAGTTTACAATTTTAAATTTTATTTTTACACTATTACACAATGTTCAACTTAGATGAAAAATAGTTATGCTTAACCTCACATAGTGGTTTTGTAAATATATCTGATACATTATGTTCAGTTGGTACATATGTAATATTAATTTTATGGGTCCTAACTGCATCTTTAATATAGTTATATTTAATGTCAATGTGTTTAGTCCTTTTCCCATTTTCTCTGTTAGTTATTATTTTTATAGCACTCTGGTTGTCTATTAAAAGTAAAGTTTCAAAATTATGACTAAAAATTATTCAGGATACCTTTGAGATAGATTAACTCTGCGGTGGCTGAGGCTGCTGCTATGTACTCTGCTTCTGCAGATGACAATGAGACAGTACCTTGCTTTTTTGATGACCAAGTTATTAAATTTTTACCAAAATAAGTTGCAGAACCACTTACACTTTTGCGGTCAGTTTTATCATTTGCCCAGTCAGCATCTGAATATGTTTTCAGTTGTATCGGTTTGTCAGTCCTGAAGTAAGTAAGTCCTTTATTAATAGTATTTTTAAGATATCTTAAGATCCTCTTTGCAGATTTCCAATGCTGTGACGTATGTTTGTCCATGTATCTACTCAAGAAAGAAGTGGCATAAGTGATATCAGGTCTACTTGTAACTGATAGATAAGTAAGACTTCCTATTAATTTCCTGTAGGGTACATTTACAATTTCGTTCTGTTCTGTAGTTATCGCTTCTTTCTCCATAGGTGTTTTTGCAACTTTGCTATCTTCCATGCCAAATTTCTTCAGTATTTTTGTTATTAGTTTTTCTTGTTTTATACATACAGTATCTTTATATTTGTGTATTTCCATTCCTAAATATTCTTTTAAATCTCCTAGTTTTTCTTTTATTTATCAATATAGGTATTTAAACAGTATGCTATGTTAGATTCAATACTTTCATAGTCGGTTTCATTATCATTATCATTGTTTGTTTCATAGTCTTCTAGGTACTTTGGTGTTCTAGTTGTTCTTTTCGGTCTTGTCTCCGAGTTACTTTCAGTAGCTTGTTTTTGTTGTTTTTTGTTGTATGTATCCCCTTTTGTCTAATTGTATCACATTCTGTATTTGTGTCTTTTTCATTTTCTTCATCATAAGTATATCTGTGTTCCCTCTCTGTTTCTTCATTTATTGGTTTATACTTAATATCTTCCTCGTCAAATCTTACATCTCTTGATATCACAACTTTGTTTTCTTTTGGATTCCACAGTCGATAACCATTGGGGGCATATCCCACCATTCTCATTTCCTGAGCTCTTTTATAAAATTTGTTTCCTCTAGGTAGTTGAATAGCCCACGCTTTGCTTCCAAAAACACGCAGTCTACTCAAGTCTATGGAACCAAACATCGCTTCTGCTGGAATTTGATAATTAATAGCTGATGAGGGACATCTATTCAATTGATATGCTGAAGCTAATATGGCCTCTCCCCATAAATACTTTGGAAGATTTGTTTCTAAGATCTGTGTTCTCGCTTTATTGTACAACGTCCTGTTCATTCTTTCAGAAACTCCATTCTGTTGAGGTGAGTATGGATGAGTATACTCCATGTTTATTCCTTTCTCGATACAAAAAGATTCTATCATTTTATTTTTAAATTCACCACCAATATCACATCTTATTCGTTTCACTTTAATATCTTGCTGATTCTCAATATTCTTTATATATTTGATTAAGTTGTGAGCTGTTTCATCTGTACTTTTAAGTAAACAAACTACTACAAAATGTGAATAATCATCAATGATTACCTGATAGTATAGTTCTTCATTAATCCCTTTTATGTTTACAGGTTCGGCTACATCAGTATGAAGAAGTTCACCAATACGGGATGACCTGGGCTTCGGAGTGTGCGGGAATGGCTGACGAGTTGACTCACCAACCATACATGGTCCACATGGCTTCTTGGAGACAGGAAGCTGCATAAGTTTTAGACTGTACCTGTTAACATGTCCTAATCTATTGTGCCATAAAAAATCTGTACTAAGACCACACAAATTAAAGATGATTATGTTCTGAAATTAAAGATGCTTTTAAGATAAATAGTTTTCCTTTACAATACCCTGTAATAAATTTTTTTCAATTATTTTTGCGAATTTTTACTTCATATTGGTTAAACTGAACATTACACTTATTTTGCACAATCTTTTTAACTGAGATAAGGTTAAATGATAAATTATCTATTAAAAGAGCACCTTATGTCCATTACACATTAATTTTATTGTTCCTTGCTTCCTGGCTATCACATAATCTCCATTTGCAATATATATCTTTATTTCTTGTTGTAGTGTAACAATTTCACTCATGTATTTCTCATATTTCGCTTGAATCAGATGTTCTGTACATCCAGAATCTATAATCCACTCTATATAGTGATGATTCCCTCCGAATAAGTTACAATGATTGTCAGTTCTTGATAGAAAAGAAAATTCCTGTTCATCCGTCTCTGTAGTTGCAGTATTACTTCGGCTTTGATGGAACCCTCTGCCTCGGTAACGTCCTCTATAACTTCTTCCTCTGTAATTACTATTCATTGTTTTTGCCTTATTTGATTGACATTCATAACTTTTGTGACCTTTTTTACATTTATAGCATATTATTGTACTCAACTTGAATGCTATTCCATCAGTTTGCACATCTTGTTTTGTGTTTTTTAATTATTCATCCAGCAGTCTTGCTTTAACAAAATCTAATGACAATTTCTCATTCATTGTTTCCAGTGCGGTTACTACAGTATTATACTTATCAGTAAGTCCCAATAGCAGGTGTGTGATTTTTTCTTCTTCATCAAGTTTTTTTTCCGCATTTTCGAGTTCCCGAATAACAGACTCGAATTTCAAAAAGTACTCCTCCAATTTCTCATTGCTTTGTAGCTTTGAGGTTAATAACTTTTTTCTTAAATGTATACGGCTTACTATGGATTTCCACTCGAAAATAGAGCATAAAGTCGCAAACATTTTACTGCTTGTCGCATCTTTTATCAGATCCAAGTGTTTATCGGTGATGCATTGCACAATGAGGGATTTGGCTCGCGAGTCACTTTTTTTGTCGATATTTTTGGCGTCCTCGTCCAACGTGTTCGACAATTGTTTTTCTTCTAATAGACATCTTAGTCTGAATTTCCAATTATTGAAGTTTTCCGCAGATAATTGGGGCAAAGCATTTACTGGACCCATAACCTTTTAGATTTTTAGATAATTGGAAAGACGGACACGTGGAAAATATCTCTTTATTATATCACGCACAATATACAGTAAGAGGACATACATCATAGACAAGGGCGGGATTGATGACTTGCCACAGATTAATAAATGTTGCTATTTCTAACAACATTAACATAATTATTGACTAGCCAATTGCAATAGACCAGCCGACGAGCAGGATCATCATTGTGCAGCGTTTGGATAGGTTTTATCTTAAATGCTTTAAATTTGAGTTTTTTTAATAACTTATGTACATAATTACGATATGAGACACTGGAAATAATCGTGCGTTGATTCTTGTGGATTATCTACTAAGTTGTTAATAATATTGTTATCTAAGTCATTATCAAATTCTGGAGCTCTTGTTCTCGAATCTTTTTTTCTAGTACAGAATCCATAATTTATTAAATTGTTATCCAGCTTACGTAAATACGTACCAGAAGGAACTTCTGTATCTGGGTACTCTCTTCTGTAGGCGATAACGGCCGCTCTATTGTTACAATCATGTTTGTAGTACATTTGTAACATGTCCCTCTTTCCTGCATTGGAATATGCCATTTCTCAATCAATAATATCATTAACCTTTCGTGAACCACGTGGAAAAAAGTTGCGTCCTGCACTATGTGGGGTTTCCTATACCCCATCTTCATTCCATTTTTTATGGGTATACCTTTTTTAAAATTTATATTGTATATAATATTATTATTTCTGTACTATTAGAAGATGAAAATAAAATAAACTTGACAAATATAATAAACAGTTTTAATATATTTAGGCATTGCTACAAAAATAGTACTTTTTTACTAACTAAGAGGAGACAATCTTCTTTGGCTTAGTCTTATAACAAAAAAACTTAACTTATAACTACTTATTGCCCTTTATTTGAGGTTATAATAAGATAGGAAATAAAAATAAAATAAAATACTTAAATTAATTAGTCCTCTTGAGATCTTAATTGGTTTAAATGCGCACAATTTTTACAAAAAAAATGAGCGTGCTCTAGGCATATAGGTACTTCGCATTGCTCGCAACCGTACTTGGTCTTTCGATCCTTTCTCCTATCGCATTCGGAACATCTTGTTATACGTCTTGGCATCTTCTTTGGGGGTTCTACACTTGTTTCACCAAGGAAATCAGATATGCGTTTACGAGAATCCCTTGGAATTCGTGGATTATCTTTGCGGTTTCTCAGGTGCTCTTCAATCAAGGCCATGCCCAAATCACGAATAAACATCCTTCTATTATTAGTTTTTCCTGCTTCAATGCCGTTATTTAACATATGTAAAATCATAGCGTTGATTCCTGCATGATTGAGCATTGAGAAAAATAAAGTGAGAGGCCAGCGTTTACTGTTGCGAGAAACATCGTATGTTCTGGCTAGTTTATCTACCACATCTACTCCACTTTTGGTTTGGTTATAGAAAGTAATCACAGAAGGTTTTTGCTTGCTTCCAGTTTCATGGTCGATTTCCTTATCATGATGAAGGGATGACATCACATAAACAAACTTTCGTGGTTTTGGAGCATAAGAAACCAGTGTAACATTTTTTTGAAAGCCAAACCGTGATGAATATTTCTGTCGAAGCTGCTTGAAGTATGGTGGAATGCAAGCTTTATTAGCTCTCAAAGTACCAACTACCGTTAATTTATGTTTCTGCAGCAAGTTTTCAGCAGCTTCAAGGCTAGTAAAAAAATTGTCCATAGTAACGTTTCTTGACGAGCCGGAAACGCAGTTCACCATACGATCCACTAAATCAAATGGCTTGTTGCTAAACGCAAACGGACTGTTGTCTGGTTGTTTACCGCAGTAAATCTCTAGATGCATGGTGTAAAATGTTTTAGCATCTACTAGGGCATAAATTTTTATTCCATACTTTGCGGGTTTCGATGGGATATATTGCCGAAATCCGCACCTCCCTCGAAAGGCAACCAATTCTTCATCAAGTGTTAGGTACTCGGATGGTGTATATGCATTCTTACAAAGCTCGACAAAGATGTCAAATATGTCTCGGATTGGTGCTAAACGATCAGTTTTTAATCTGTCATCCCTAGTCGTAGCATCATCGAATCTCATGTTATTGAGTACGAACGAAAATCGATTTTTAGACATCGTACTCCGAAATATTTCGATTCCAGTACCATCGGAAGCCCAGAGATCATTGAGGTTTTGTCTTCCAGAACGGTATAATCCTGCTAAAAATAAAAGCCCAACAACTGCTTTTATCTCATATTTAGTCGTTTCGTTATAGATAATATTTATCTGTCCACCCTCTGATGGCTGTGGTCTCGAAAGACATATCTTTGCATTCGTATGTTTCACAACCGATTCAAGAATCTCATTGGAAATAAATATTTCAAAGCATTCTAAACTGTTTTTTTTGTCTTTGTATTGAGTTTTCACTCCCGGTAATTGTGTAATTATATTTTCTGGCCTTGTACGAACATTAGTTCTCAGCGGCTCCTTTTGCCATTTTGTTTTGCCATCTTTACCCATATAAAATGCATGTGAACTAGAAGACTCACCAACTGAAGAAATATCTTCTACTTCTTCTTCAATGTCGCTTTCAGATTGAATACTCAAATGATCCGAATCGCCTTCACTTCCGGGTAAAAACAGCTCATCTGTGTCGCCATCACTATCTTCCATAAGAGCCGACAATATTTCATTTTCATTTAAAAAACGAGCCATTATGAGTTCTGGAAACAAATTCATAAACGATTACAGTAATCAAAAATACTATATAAATAAAGATTTGTATCGAAATAGTCACATTTTGTTTGTCATACTGCTTACCTTTTAGACGACGTCCCGAACTACGTGGGGTTTGTGACACCCGCTTGCACTTTATAGGCGACCGTCCGCTGCGCCTGCGACGCTACTACTAAATTACTGTTATTATGCGGTTTGGCAACGTGACAACTCCAGGTACACGACGTTTCGAGGAATTCGCGCGGCCGTTAAAGAAGATATAAACATTTTTGTTCCGCTGGGGTTTATTAAACCCCACGTGGTGCACGGAAGGTTAACGAAAATGGAAAAAAACGATAAATTGGGGGGAACGAGAACCCGCGATAAAGAATTTGAATTCAGAACGAACACCAAAGAGTATCTTTCTTTTTGTTTTTATTTAGTATGTTTCTTTTCAGTCAGTTCAAATCAATACGATATTGAAACAAGGCTTACTATTAATTTGAAGTGGTAAGATAATTAATCTACACGTGATACACGTGTAGATTAATACTTGAAATTCATAAATATCATATTATACATAATTATAAAATGTTAAGGGTAAAATGAGTAGATACTATTCCATTTAAATTTGGAAACACGCAACAAACACGACCAACGAGGCAGTCAAAGAATGAAGGTTTATTTTACCGTTTGTCACTTTTACTGAAGGCCATTGTCTCGAGAATGTCAGCACGGTTACGCAGACATTGCATGAAATCTGATAACACAAGTAAGTTTTTAAAACTATTTTTATATTCTTTCCATTTGCTAAAAGTAATCTGACCAAATTGGTTGACATTAAATAAATGATAGAACATCCCATTTATCCGTGGACAACTCCAAAGAGTCAAGGGCCCTTAAGTTTTTGGATAAGTGGTCCACATGAAATCGGATTGATCTGTGAGACTCACAGGAAATACACTCTATTTCAAACAACGCCTTTAAGTTGTTGCTGATAAGAACTTTTTTATTGTCATAACGTTCACATATTAAGTCCCATGTAATAGTATTATTTTATGAACTAAATTCAAGTGATTTTATAATTGAAGGTGCACTGCCTTCTAATGAGGACCTCAAATAATGAAATTTATTAATATTGGAAATGGACTCATTAGAATTAATTAATGAATCAAACGTGTCCCGAAATTCCAACCATCTTAAGTACTTCCCGTTTATTGTCGAAAGTTTAATGTTATTTCGATTATTTTTACAGGTGTCAGTGCGTCGAGTGTGCTAAATGAAGACTTTCTTCTCTTTCGCTATGCACCTTAATACGCGAATCTATAATATGCTGAGCTAAAGACATTGTACTATAATATAAGTTTTAAAAAATTTCGATATCACTGTCAATACTACTACTAGACTACTACTAGTACTAGATGACAATATTTCAATTTGAGATTGAACTTCATTAAATTCGAATAATACATTTTCGATTTTATCGAGGCGAAATTTTAGTTCCCTAATTTGTATGTCATTAATACTCGTATCTTCTAATTTAATGGAGCTCAAGAGAGAATCATGATCTTTAAACCTCGTTAAGCGACTCTTAATGCCTCCTCGTATTTTAATAAATAATAGTAATACCTTGGGACATCTCTACACACGGCCACCTGATGCCAAAGCATCAACAGAGCTTGTGGTATGGTAACCAGACGGCTGATAAATTACATATTTGTATATAAATACAGTAGAGCGTCGATTATCCGAACTAATTGGGGGACATGGGTGTTCGGAAAACCGGTTTTTTTCGGATAATCTATCTGTATTAGTAGCCATACATATTTATCCACAGGTGAATGAGAGCCATATTTACTGTATTTATATCTTTAATGACGAATAGGAATTAAACAAAAAAGTGCATTCTTATAAAACGTATGCTAGGTACAATATTGACGAAAATGAACATTTTTGAGCTTTAAGAAAGTAACGCTTAAAAAATCATCAAACGAAATTAATAGGAATGCTCACTATCTCCCAAGCATCATTTTCCTTAAAACATTTTAATTCCTCCTGAACTGCCTGCAGCCATTGGTTTCTTTCAGGTCCTTTCAGTGCCTGCCCAAGTGTGAGATCAGTTCCATCATCCATACCATTTTCAGTGTAGCACATGCCACCAAAGCCATACCTATTTGGTACACGACGTTCTCTGGGGGGTCTTACTTGTTTACCACAACTATTATGCATTTCAGAATAATCTTCATAATCACTTGGTATATAATCTGAAGACGAATCATCAATTATCTCTTCTGTCGATGTTGAGTCTGGGTCCCCCACTGAATCCTGCACTATCAGGTTTTCTTTTGTCATTTCATTTATTTCAGAATCTTTGCCATTCTCTTCAGATACAATATCCATCATGATTGTTTGTCGTTCCATAATAATCATATCTATACTTGTGAATACTTGTTTCTTATTGGATTATATAATCTGTATCCTTTAATATTGTCCGGATATCCAAGTAATATGCATTCAACAGACTTTTTGTCCCATTAGGACCTCTTTTGTTTATTGACATGGACCATGACAGGTGATCCAAAAATCCTTAGATTACTCAGATCTGGCTTAACACCCTTCCATAGTTCATATGGTGTCTTGCCATGTAAAACCGATGAAATAGTTCGATTATGTAAGTACACAGCTGTATTTGCAGGCCTCTGCCCAAAATTTTTTATTAAGTGCAGCATCATATAACATGCACTTAGCCTTTTCAATGATTATTATTTATAAAATAAAAAATTAAATATTTTTACATAAATAATACATTAAAAATAATTAATATATAATAATCATTAAACAAATAATAAATTCAAAACAATAAATAATTTCATTCAGTAACATTTTTTTATATTTTTTATTCATAAATTATCTAAAGCTTCGAGTAACAAATGATTTTCGTCGGATTCTGACTTTTTAAAGTCATACATATTCACATTGAATAATTTTAACATTTTGGCGGACGGTTGAAATGTTGTACAAGATCTACCATTCCGTTGCAGCGTGAATCGAACCATTATCATATTTTGTAGCATTTCAATTGATTATAGAATAAGCAACTTATTTTTAACAATATTATATGGCGAGAAGGCACGTTCAACACTTGCATTCGAGATCGGTACGGTGACGAATGCCAATGCAAATTTTGCGACATTTTCAAACCGTTTACAGCCAGCTGCATCAACATTGTTGTAAATCTCATAATAATAATCCGCCGAACTAGAGATATTTGACCACCGTTTATTATTTAATTGATTCCACTCACA
>DWFO01005959.1:0-10186 GCA_018246595.1 Mimoniades nurscia nurscia
TAGAAAATTAGAAATTATAAATTTTTGTAGTGATCGAACCGGGACCTCCCGATCGGCAGTCGCACTTGTAACCAACACGATCAACGAGGCCGTCAATTACACGAATTATTTATTCCGCTAATTATTTACTTATCGTGTGTGAAAAATGGTAATTTAATATCATGTACACCCAGCTTCTTTGCTGATCCTATGTACTGGAGAAGTTCTGGGTATAACTCATTCCACGGCAGTAGGTGGCGCGAAAAGCTATGCCCTACGATCCCCATTCCGCATCCCATTGTCAGTAGACATGCCGTGTGATGAGACCTTTGTCCAGCAGTGGACTGAGACAAAACGATGTAAAGTAACATTAGCCTAGTACTGCGCCGGATGTTACCTTGATGTAGAACCGCATGTCACATAGCGAGCAGGCGAAGTTCTTGATGCCGGTGTGGCGGATGAGATGCGTCTTGAGGTTGCCGGACTGCGCGAACTTTTTGCCACACTGCGAGCACCCGAAGTTCTTCTCCTTGTTGTGTGTGTCTATGTGCATCTGTGGACAATCACATTAATGGACAGTATTAATACTGTGATATTGAAATATTATTTATAAAAGTGTTTGAAAAAATACTCGAACCAGTGAGCCGCGAATTGGTACGATGGGCCTCGTTACAGTTCTCATGTATCCAGCAGTGGAAAGGCTAATGATAATGATGAAGCTTTTAAAATGAGATTATGAATATTTATAATCCAAATTTCCGTCCTCTTTCATTAATCAGCCTCCATCAACTATGCAGAAGCAAGAAACTCTGATGAATGCTGAAGTTTACAAATAACTACTTGTATGATATTAGGGGGAGAAGTATAGACAAGCACAGAGAGTAAGAAATAGTAAGAAATATTAAATATAGGATTATCTATGCGCCATACGACAAAACAGCGGCAGTAACCCCTAGGGATCATGGAAGTAATAACGGGACATTGCATTGGCAAAGACATATTTCTTTTTCGAGTTTAAATACGAACCTTTAAATTGTAGGCCTGAACAAACTTAGCGTTGCAGAGGTGGCAGGCGTGTTTCTTGATGCCGGCGTGGATGAGCTCGTGGTTCTTGAGCACGTTGAGGTATGCGAAGTTTTTACCGCAAGTGAGGCACTGGTACTTGCGCACCGCCGTATGGATCCGGACGTGGCTATTCAGGTTGCGTAGAGTCAGGAACGTCTTATCGCAGTGCTGACATTTGATGTCGGGCTAAAATTGTTAAGGGATATATGAAGAAAAACCTCAAGAACAGAATCACATTCAACAACAGCTTTACAATTCAATGACAGTGATACAAAAGATTAATAAAAAGAAATGATCACACTCTTTGAACAAACACGCTGTTAACACTGCGAAACAATTACGTAGATGGAAGAAATACTGGTGTCTAAATATAACATATAACATTTTCTGTATTATCAATAGATTTTTATACAGACCGGACGAAATGGTACAGTATCCTTTAACAGGCAGATCTCAGTTAACTTTCGAGTGTGAGTTGGACTTATGGTAATAATATACCTTTTTACCAAAATGACTTCTCATGTGCGCTTCGAAATTTTCGTACTTCTGGAAGTTCTTGCCACATTTCATGCATTTCATTCTTTCACGTTTCTTCACCGTTTGCTCCACCATTCTTGCTGGGCCTCGTCTTCTTCTCCTGCTATTTTAATAATAGATTTTTAACGATACAAATGATATTCTTTATGATACACTGTCTTAAACTGCATCATTGGACATTCTTCTTATTTTCTTATTTTCTTCTTATTTATCTGACCATATTGTTGGTTGTGATGGTTATAAGTCCCACTGCCAATCAACACATCCCTGGTTGGTACTATAGGATTTTCTCCTCTTTCCTCCGTCTACGCCTTCGAGGATTACATGTGTAATGTTACATAGTACACTATATACCCATAATTCCCCTAAGAAGTAGGCAGAGGAGAGAGTCCACAATGTTCCATCAGTTGGAATATATCCCATGTGATGGGATAGAGCCTCTATGCCACAAATTCACTCTGTGGTGCTCCTGGGAATTTTCAGTTGGAAAAAGACGATAACCCTTTGCATAACTTGGAGATCGAACCCGGGATCTCTTGCTCACTAGTCACCAATGCTGTCGCAAGACCAATGAGACAGATATAATTTACTTACATTATTTTTGGTGGATTAATATTTTCAATGGGCATGTCGAATTCTTGTACTCTCATATCATCATTTAGTTCTGTTATATTCACCTCTACAATTTCATTACCATCTATTGTTGCTTGTTGACTTTCTGGCTTTACCTGTAAAATGCACAAATCTTCACATTTATACATGGTGTAATATTAGTTAATGCTCAAGCCCTTTTAAGTTTGATCGTAGATCCTCTTTAAACATAACTAATAAATCCATACATAACATAAAACACATATATCCCATTATGGAACAGGAGTTGAGCTCATTGCCTTACACTAGGCGCTAATGCAGACTGTACTGCTACCGAGAATTTCAAATTAGACAAATCCAATAATATTTTACCCAACCTGGGAATCCAAGCCAGGACCTTTTGATTAGTGGCTGAATAGTAATTTCACATTAATTTTATTGAATCATGTATCTATTGATGTAACGAATATTAGCATTCACATCCGCATTCGCAAAATTTCTGTGAATGTTTTACGAATATGAGTATCATAAAAAAAGGTTAATAAAATCAAAATATTTTTATCAATCTTTTCCTTTAATAAAATCAAAAGCATTACTTACATTTTTTTTATACAAGAAAAATAACTTAACCTGATCAAACTTAATTATGATCTTTACTTTGTCATTTGGTTTTATTTATTTATTTACTCTACTTTTGGCTAATAAACTTAACAATTATATTTTCATTAGAACTTATAAGACAAAGGATACATAATGCAATGTATAGAAAGAAAAGAAATTCCTTCCTGAAATTTTCTACAAAAATGGAATGTTCGCATTCATAAACATTATTGGTAGAGGATATTAGCATTCACGAATGTTCAAAAAATGACATTCATTACATCACTAGTATCATCATCAGTTGATTCCTGTCCACTGCTGGACACGGGCCTCTCCAATAGCACACCACTGAGCTCAATCTACAGCTCTTTGCGTCCAACTGCTGCCAGCCACTTTGCATATATCATCACTCCACCTAGGTACGGAGGGTGTCCTATGCTATGTTTGCCAAATTGTGGTCTCGACTTTAGAACATGTATGTATGAATCATGTGTTTACCTGTAAATTGCACTGCTGTTTCAATATCATATTGGACCGAACTACAACTTGCTTGAAGTAGTACAGTTTGTTGAGCATATCAATACAAGTTTGGCAGATCAGCTGAGGCAACATATCAGCATTTGATACCTGCATGGGGACAATTATAGAAACACACATAAGTTTACTATCTTGCATACTACTCTACATAGTAATAGTTCCAGTTAGTTAAATGATTTCAAATTAGTTCATGGTACAGTAGTACTGTAAAGTAATTTGAAATTAATTGACATTCAGTAAACATGGGGTCTTCAACTAAAGCATTAAAAAGTTCCTTCAAGGCAGGAAGCAAATGGCAACTACGATGTTGCAAATGTTGATAACCACTTACCACCAGGTTAACTCTCTATCCATTTGCCCTTTTATATTAAAAAAAATTGCACTGACTTGACTTATTTATAGACAGATTTATTAATTTGTAATCTGTATTATAGAACTTCTTGATCATAAAGTTGAAAGAGGTAGAATTCTTCGCATATGGTTCAAGAGTAAGTCGAGTTACTTGCATTACTGTGGTCCAATTTGAAAAGTCTAGTTTCCAGGCACACACTAATACGTCAGATATCACCACTTACGTATCAGATGTTCTGAATTATTTGTGACTAACTTCTAGTATCATTTTTGTGATAAAAGAAATTTGAGAAAGATGTGTATGAAATAGTTTCACAGCTTAACATTATGAAACCCGCATACCCTTTTGTTACCTCTCCATAACTTTCTTAAAAAGTACTACATGTTTAGTTCATGTTCTCTGTCATAACACTCAAGACAAAATAAAAACGTTCACGTTCAACAGTAATAAAGCTTTAGAATTTGACTTGCTGACTTAAGTTCTTCCAAAAGATAATTTAAAATGACAAGACGAGAAAAAGGGTTGCATACTCACTTCAACAGATGTACAGTATTTAAACACCTCAGCTGAGCAAACTGTAAACAATTCCTTCATAGGCTCAGTGTCAGACAAACAAGCGCGGCAAATTTTCTTAAAATTTAAGAGCGACGCCATGGTACTCTGCATACTTTTAGCACATCATTAACTGATTTTAAAATTATATGTTTATAAATTCCTTTACGTCAAGCTCAGAAAATAATAAAACTGTTTGTCTTGTTTCTTTTAATCTTGCCTATTGTCAACTGTCAACATAACACGTAATGTCATAGAGTGCTTGTATAATAAATTGTATACATATTATCGTAATGTCAATCACAGATAAAATTCAAATGAAAATAGCGAATCCTATAATCTATTCTTTTCTATGAAGATAAAATGTTTTTTGATTTACTACTTATTTTAAAATGAACCGACAGTATAATATAATAATTGCCATATAACCAACAATATAATAAAAATATTTTTATAATCTAATCGCCACTCGACAAAATGCAATTATTACATTATTTCTCTATCTTAGTTTTGTAGGATTGGATACATTATTCACACACGCAAAATCATCCATCTAAGGCTTATTCTTGAATCTTAGTCATACTGTTAATGAAAAAATTATAGTTTAAAAGTCATTGTATCGATGAGATGTATAAAATGGTTAAATCCAATTATTTTATCTTACACACGGTTTTCAGTGTAAAGTTTCATGTGTAATGTCAAAATTGTTAAATTTCATGTGTCATATCACTATGGTGAGGTCACATTGGTCACTAAACTCACTAATAACAAAGATCGTTGCATGTATGTCATTTCGGAATAGGAGTACTAAGTTTAGGAGAAATAAGTTTTTATGATACAAAAATAGCATTTATTGCAATAGGATTTTAAAAAATGATGGAAAGATAGAAGTCTGATTCATTATGATCATGATATATATACAATTATAAAAAGTGTTGTATTTAGTTTATTTACTTTCCCAGATTAAGTACTTCGGTTTAATTTTTAGCGGATTTTTTATTTAGCTGAGTTTGAAATTTGAACAGAACTATGTCGAATAAATTATGCCGTGCGTGTCTGGCGGCCAAGGAATCTTTCACTTACTTTTTAATGGATAACGTTCCTCCAGAAATCTATTGGTACTGCACTTCGATTGAGGTTAGAAAGATACTATTTATCATTATATCGTTACGCCACGTCTTTACGGGTAGGCGTAGACAGAGAGTACTGAGTGCTAAATATCTCTATTACTGCAGACCAAATGTGCTTCATCTAAATTCTTATAACTATACTACTTACTACCTAAAGTACGAAATAATACTCAAACCTTTATGTATAAACAATAAAAATTTTGTTATATTGCAGATAAAGCTAGAGGACAAACTGCCACGA
This sequence comes from Mimoniades nurscia nurscia, assembly GCA_018246595.1. Taxonomy (NCBI): domain Eukaryota; kingdom Metazoa; phylum Arthropoda; class Insecta; order Lepidoptera; family Hesperiidae; genus Mimoniades; species Mimoniades nurscia. The sequence continues at coordinate 5,585 of DWFO01005959.1, forward strand.
GCACTTTGCAATGTATGCTACAGTCTCTTGTCAAAGTTTTTTGATTTCAAACAAACATGTGTTCAGTCACAAAATACATTACTTAGTTACAATACAACTGAACCTGAAGTTAAAATAAATCATGAATTTCTCAACATTGACAATGCTAGACTTGACGATAGTTGCAAAAATGTAGAGGAAGATAACAACTCAGTTTGCACTGACAATAATTTTGATATTAAAATACAATTTACTGAAGATGTGGCAGCGAAAGATGAACATGTATCAATGAATTTTAATAATGGTAATTGTTATGTTATATGGATGTTCATTGTTCATGACTTACCTGATGATAAAGCACCATCATAAAATCATCATTGGTACAAGAAACTATAAATACAGTAGAACCTCTTTAAGTTGAATCTTGATAAGTCAAAAACCTATCTAAATCAAAGAAATGTTTTGTTCCCTTGCCTTCAAGCCCCAAAACTTCTATTACAAAAAATCTCAAACCTCTGTTAGTCAAAATATTCAGTGAGTGCCTGCAAGTCATTGTGGTACATATTTGCCTACTTTAACTCAAAAAATTAAATTGGACCTCTGTATCACGAACATGGCAATGTTTTATTTACAACTAAACTGACTTTAAAAGTTTGCAGTAATTTTAAGTACACCATTGTTTCTTGCAAAACAATTTATATGTAATATATAAATACAAGTAATATACAATAAATAGGATTACCACTTAATGAAATTAGACTCATGTTCACACATGCTTGCTTTTATATTTTTATATTGTAAGGATATTTTTGTTACCTTTGTAACTTTAATTTTTATTTATATGTACTCTAACCCAAAATAAGTAAGAATTAATCTCAACCACTTTATGTAAAATTAAAATATCAAATTAAAATGTCAAAAACCTCCATAAGTTGAGAACTCTATAACTGGAATTTTTTAGTGTCTCCCTTGTACGAGTAGTTCGATTTATAGAGGTTCTACTGTATAACTCCTTTACAGCATAATCACTTTTTGACCTCAAATGTTTTTTGCTAATTTCACTGCTACTATGTACACTAGTCAAAGATATTGTTTTTAATAGTATTGTAAATATGTCTACACAGTTGAATATATTGTGTTTAATTTCAGCTCAATCAATGATAGGTATAGAACAAAAGCAAGATGTTAGTAAATCGAAGAAGGCACAGAAAAAGTAAGTTTCTTTATCTATAATTTTGTACAATTTTTTAGAAGATAATGTAACATAAGGAAGTAGTAAGAGGAGTGTAGTACACTCCCATGGTTCACCAGTCATGTTTACATCATACTATGGAATGGCTGGTGAGTATATTGCCATACACCAGGCACATATCCAGACTCCAAGCCATAACTAGAAAATCTAGGTTAGAAAAATCTATTAGTTCTTAATCTTTTTAAAAATATATAATAGGAAAGGTCTAGGAAAACCACATGAGGTCTATAAGGATAAAGACTTGGAATTCGGTGTTCTGTCTTTCTTATAAGGGATCTGGTGTGACATTATTGAAATAACATTATAAGACAATAAGAGTGACACACTCATTGATGTTCCGAAATTAGTAACTTTCTCAAACTAGTGTTTAGTTAATACTGGAAATATGTGAAAAACCTGCCCTTTTCAGTAGATGTAATTTGAAATAGGCTAATATAATATATATAAATAAATAAAATTGAAGTGTCTGTTTGTAATATTTAAATAACCACTTTTTACTGCCTCGTTGTTCGTCTTGTGCAAGTCCAAGCAAGTGCAACTGCTAAGTGAGATGTCCTGGGTTCAATCCCCACCTCAGCAATCGAGTTGGGTTATTTAACTTGAATTTCTTAGTAGTAGCTTGGAGTTCAAATTTATGTCCTGTGTATGACAATGGGTTCACTCCCTGTTCCGTAATAGAAAAAAAATGTTACTAGCCAAGCATAGGTGTGTATTATATTTCCCTGCCTACCCCATCGGCGAGTCACAGGTGTAATATTATGTTAATAATGTGACATCTTACATTTATGTAAGATGTAAATTACCTGACAAAAGAATTAATAAAGTCAAACTTTTTTTTGTAGGTTAAAGAAGAAAATAACAGATGGAGTGGGAAAAACAACTGCTACATTGAAGGAGGCTAAAAAGTGTTTTCGTTGTACATTATGTGAGAAAAAATTTTATTCCACAACTAGTTATAATGTTCATAAACTGGCTCATAGTAGTACTGACGTAAGTACTTACAAACTTTTTACTAGTTAAAAAATAATGTTTAATTAGAAAAAAAAGTATCACATTATTGTAGATTTTTTTCTTGTCATTTTATAACAACACATCTGTTATTTTAATATAATGGTCAACATAGGCTTTAGCCACGTTTTGATATTGTTCTGTATGTTCCACATTTGTCCAGTGTGGCTCCAGTCATCCAATGTCAACCTTCAATCAATATCCCATGTTTCAATTTGATGTGGTGTTCTATTCCCCAATAATGCCTCCTACAGTCTCTATGTTTAACTTATACCCTATTTTTCTTTACTAAGTATTAATTACAGCGAAATTGAATTTATTGGAGTAAAAAAATATATCACTGTAGCCATGTAAATATTTCTGCATAATGTGTAGAAAACATGGATCATGTCTAGAATAACTACTTTAAATGCAATTTCTTCTTTTCATAGATTGTCTACCTGTCCTATACCTATCATATTATTTCATTATTAATACTTTATCAAAGAAACTGACGTATTTTTATAAATTTTTCACAGCTATCAATACAATGCACAGCATGTACCAAAACGTTCATGACTTTGAGTGGTCTTCGGCGGCATTTACAAAGCTCTCACACAAAAGTCAACCTCAAAAATCTGAAGTGCAAAATGTGTGGTAAAATCTCTAAAAGTAAGGAAACATTAAGAATGCACCTTAAGACACATGGGGAGAGGAAGCTTTTTGTCTGTGATGTATGTGGAAAGAGTTGCACCACTGCATATAGTTTAAAGGTATGTTATATGTATGTAAAGGTTTTTTAAAAGTATGTTCTTTTAATATTTCAATAAGATTCAAAGCTGTCAATTTTTTTGTCAGAAAACTGTAACATATAATAATCTTACATAAATAAAAAGTAACATCACATCTGTAATCCCTGCAGAGGTAGCCAGAGGAGTGTAGTACACTCCCACACTTCATCAGTTATGTTTACATTCAACTGTGGACTATGTGGTGAGTCTAATGCCATACACTGGGGACATATACAAGCTCCAAACGCCTACTAGAAAATCTACGTTAGAAAAAACCTATACTGCTTGACCTAGGATCTCTCGATCAGCAATTACACTTGCAACAAACACAACTAATGAGGTTTTCATTAATCTAATAACATATAACTAGCATTTTGTTTCCCGTTTTGATCATAAAAATATGATAAATATCTAGAGGACAATCTATCACCTTGTAAACATGTCATCATCCTATTTATGCATGAATGCAAAACTACTGATGGATAAAGTTACAATATAGTAATAGTCCACTTCCTCTGATAATATATGCTATACATATGTACAGGGTGGAGACCATATTACGACAATAAAATTAACCACATGAACCTATCCATCTCCCAAGCCTCCAAACAAATTTTCAATCAAATATTGCATGTGACGACACTGCGTTATTGCCGCTCTTATCAAAGGTGAGGAACTGATGTTTACAATTTGCGTTCTATTTTTAAAAAAAACGTAACGTAACTTCACGCCTGTAATCCCCGAAGAGGTAAGGTAGGTAGGTAGTATCCTATTTTTTAATCCACTTTCTGTTATTAAGTTTGTTGGAAAAAAAATTCAAAATCGATGTTAAGTGTTTTTTAATTATTGCAACATATTCCCAGGAAGGAGTAGGACTTGTGATTTCATTTATTGTCGTATAATAGTATCCACCTGTATATGTAATGAGACGTTACCGAATAACAATATATGTATGTATATAAAAATTTACTTTGCAGGCTCATTTAGAAATTCATAAGGAAAACAGAGAGAGGAGGTTCACGTGTGAACACTGCGGAAAGAAATTTTTCACTAACAACATGTTGATATCTCATGTGTCCAGGCGACATACTGGCCGACGTTTTATATGTGACATATGTAACTACCCTTTCACTGACAAATCCAATCTGGCGAAACATTTGTTACTGCATGATGGCAAGAAACAGCATAAATGTGATATATGCGAAAAATGGTACGGCGCCAGGAGTACTCTAGTAGAACACAAGAGAATACATTCCGGTGAACGGCCATTTCTATGCAGCTACTGTCCCAAAAGCTTTTTGTCAAAGAAAAGACTGACTGAGCATTACCGAATACACACTGGTGAAAAGCCATATAAGTGTGATGTATGTGATCAGGCGTTCACTCAATGTGGAACGCTGAATAGACATATGAAAGTGCATAACAGAAATATACCAGTGGTGACCTGAAAAATTGTTTTTCATTAGAACTACCAATATTTTTGTCTGTTAAGATGTATGAAGTCAAGACGCATTAGACAAAAAAGAAAAAAAAAAGTAACTTCACGCCTGTAATCCCCGAAGAGGTAGGCAGAGGAATGTAGAACATTCCCAC
>DWFO01005960.1:0-10185 GCA_018246595.1 Mimoniades nurscia nurscia
GTTGTTTTAGTTTTGTGCCTGTAAAATACTTATATCTCATCGCAGCGACTATCGCAAACTGAAGAGAGGTTCGGGATGAAATGGAGTATTATATTTTGTTATCAGAATTAAAAAATATTGGCGCGTTTTATAGTTATTTGAATTATCTGATCTTACCCCTAGTCCGATCTTACCCGAACATACCTTATTAATATTAACTATATCATATTGATAGAAAATCCAAAGCTATTTAAAAAACGCAATCTTTACTGTATTTCAGTAAGGCCGTCAAAATTATCAATCACAATACAAAAGTAATACATTAAATTGTAACGCAAATATTTGAAATTATTTAAATTATTTGTAAAGATTATTTTATACAGTATCAAATTTTGTGTTAAAATAAAAATTTATTCATTGGTACTTTTATTTCTTTGCTATAAAAAAAGCATTTTTTCGATAGTTGTATTTTTATGCTATAGGTACCAAAAATAATGCTTGAACTGAAATTTGATTACACATTACATTAGTGGTTTGAAATTCGAGCTCTCACTCCGGGAAACCGGGTTCAAATCTTGGCGTGCACCTTTTTACTTTTTTACAAAATGTGCCTTTTAAGATTAAATATCGCTTGTATTTGTAATATCGGTGAAAGAAAACATCGCAAGGAAACCTGCACACTTCAAGAGTTCATGAAAATGTTTTTAAGGTGTGTGAAGTTGAAGTCTGCCAACCCGCACTTGGGCAGCGTGACAGACTATGGCCTTAATCCTCTCATTCTGATTGTAAGAGGAGACCCGTGTCCAGCAGTAGAACAATAAAAGGGTCGGGAAAAAAATACTGACTAATTGATTATTTGTGAACCAAACTCATAGAATGCGCACAGTATTTAATTAGATTATCATATTATTTTGCACAATATTGCAAACTTGATTCAGGGATCTAATGCGAAAATTAGCATTCTTTTCAATCTATTTAAATTGTTCATAGCCTATTGCATAATATAAATGAATATTAAAGTGAATGACAACATAACAGTATAAAATTGAATTATTTAAAATACATTTAATGACTAATAGACTGTCCCGTTGGTCGTGTTGGTTGCAAGTGCGACTGCCGAACGGGCGGTCCTGGGTTGGATTCCCGGGTTGAGCACTAGTAAATTAAGTAAATTTTCTAATCTAGATTTTCTAGTAGTGGCTCGGCTCGGAGTTTGGATATGTGCACGGTGTATGGAAATAGGCTCACCACCTATTCAATAGTGGGACGTAATCGTAAATGGTGAAACGTGGGAGTGTTCTACATTCCTCTGCCTAACTCTTCGGGGATTACAGGCGTGATGTTACTTTTTTTAGGTTAATATAATTTCATGAAGTAAATATTAAGCTTACACGCCGAGTTAGCTAGTTTAGATATCAATCCTAAAGGACACAAGACACAACAATTTTACCGTTCATTCAATAATGTGACAGCTGTCAAAACAATCCGATAACTATTGACGTTTTCGTCAGTCTTCATAATGATAATACTAACAAGTTTCATTTTGTGACCAATACATATACAATAAATTAACGATATTGGTTCACAATGAGCGGTGTGCAAACAGCGCTCTGTCGATTATGCGCCGACCCGACACCTTATAACAATCTCATAAATCTTGAAGCAGATCAAGAAAGAAGACGTAAGACCGTGGAGAAGCTAATCCGCCTCAACTTAGAAGTATTTAATATAGATTCGGTCGAAGATTTACTACCCAAAACAGTCTGTTTTATGTGCATTGATTCGTTGGATAAAGCGTTTGATTTTGTATTAGATGTTGAGAAGGCTCAAGGTAAATTGAATAATTTTGTTTTAGCACAGAATATTAAGCAAGAAGTATCCGGCAATTATTTTTGTGAGAATTTTGACAAAAAACTTGACGGAATAGATGTTAAATTGGAAGTAGGAGTTAATAAGATTGAACCAGAAGTAACCATTGAACCTAAAATTAACATAAAAACTATAAAACTCAAGAAAAGAGTTCAAAGCGGTTGTTTAGATGCATTACCGTTATCACAGTTAAGGTTGTCCTGGAAGGACTATAATTGGATATGTGCTTACTGTGACACAATGTTTCCCAACATTGATGAGTTGAAATCACACTCTATGCAGTATCATGGCTGCTGCAATGCATACCGATGTTTAGATTGCAATGTTAGAAAATTAAAACTAGATAGTTTCATAATCCATGTGAACCGTCACAGAAAATATTTAAAATTATCATGTTATAAATGTCATATACAATTTTTAAGACCCTATGATGCTGGTATGCATAAAACAGCCCATATGAATTTGGAACACAAGTGTTCAGGTTGCAATGAAAGTTTTCAAACTTTTGAAGAATTAAGTCAACATAGTGATAAATATAACAAGGATAATAAGCTTCGAGGCATACCAATTTTGGACCAACAGTCTGATAACCTTACTTGTGTTTTGTGTCAAAAGACTTTCAAGTATAAGGGAAGCTTAAAGACCCATCTGTTGACACATACAGATAGAAAACGAAATCATACTTGTGATAAATGTGGTAAATGCTTCTTGACCAAACAAAATTTAACTGGTCATTTGATGTTGCATGAAGATTCAAGGCCCCATCAATGTGAAATATGCAAACATCGCTTTAGAACGAACTCACAATTACGTAGACACATTGGTGTACACAACGGTGTAAAGCCATTCTCTTGTGAACAGTGTGGACGATGCTTTAGACTTCAAAAGCAGCTCAACTCACATAGTATCATTCACACAGACTCACTCCCTTATGTTTGCAATTTTTGCCATAAAGGCTTCAGATTCAAGACAATTCTAAATGCACACATACATCAACACACTGGTGTTAAGCCTTACTCCTGCCAGATATGTGAAAGGGGATTTACAAATTGGCCAAATTATAACAAACATATGAAAAGGCGGCATGGCACGGATATGGCAAAGAAGAAACACACTCCAGATGGGTTGTTTCCTATAAATCCAACAACTGGTGAAGTAATAATTGAGCCAAAGACTAATAAAACTTTGGAGTGGATGAAGAAGATCTTAGATGGAACAAAAGGAACTGGTAGACCCAAAGTTAAACATAGAAATTTTAGGATTAACTTATTGAACACTGAAATTCGAAACTAGAATTTAAAGTTTCCTTGTGACAGGAAGCAGTCTTTATTTTAACACAAAAATGCATAAACATGGTCTACCTAAACGAAAATTATGTACTATCTTACATGTCCAAGAGTTGTCTGTCATATGAAAGATCCTCTTTTATCACACATAGTAATTTAAAAAATATGGTCTCCATTGTGACGTTACTGTATTTTATATCTGAATGTCAGAATTCTGTTTGCTACCTAATACTTCCAGTATACAACATAACTTGTAATCAGATATAATATGTTAAGACATTTCAATGTAATCTGCAAGGGTCTATCTGACTGACATTTGAATTACATCTATGACTAATTAAGCATACTGCATATGTTGTTTGTGGGTTTCATTTTAAATTAATATTTTGTTTATACAACATTTTGGTAATATTAATGTGGCAGACTACGCCTCAAGTTGTTGGATTTATAGCTAATCTGTATTATACAACTTTGTCATACCAAGAGCAGAAGATCGAGCTCAGTGATGTGCTATTGGAGAGGCCTATGTCCAGCAGTGGATGGGAATAGGCTGATGATGATGATGATGTAATACAAATTGACTCTATGGATTTGATTATTTTATATAGTCAAGCTATTACAATAACAGTAATATGAATTATAATAACATGATATTACTGGAATAGGCAAATGATTTTATTGACTTCTGTATATATATGTACTCATGAAAAATTGTCTTAGATTCGTTCATGATATAAACACTGCCTAGTTCATACTTGTGAATTTTGGTTGTTTCTATAATATTGTTTTTTGTGTGACTGTCTATTATTTAAATTCCAAATAACTATTTTTTTATGTAGTTTTGTTTTTTATTTTATTATATCATACCAATTTGCACTATGACAATATGCATAATAAAAACTTCCTACAGTAGGACTTAATGACTGATTTTATAGTGTGAGAAAAATAGCTTGTAAGTGTGAATGATTCATTTTACATTAGGAATCTGCAATAAATGCTTCCAACCGCACCCTTTTCAGACAATATGACAAATTAATTAGTGGCATAATAATTTAGATTGGGTGTGGTATTTCAGCAGTCAAATTCAAAATTAAAATTAAATTATTGTATTGTGTGTATGTTGTGTGTGTGTGTGTGTGTATGTGTATAAGTATGGTACACAAATATGATCTTAGAATCTCACAGACCTGAAATACGAATATACTTTTTTGTTACATTTTTAACCGAACTTCGTTTGTAATGACAGTTATGACATATTGTATTGTAACAGAAAAAAAATTGACACAATATCCACTGAAAAATCAGCTGTGTAGCTAAACAGCAGTAAACAACTTCAACTGCTTCAATAATGGAAAGAAAATGAGTCAAGAACTAAGATATTGTATATTTTGTGCGTAACATAAAACTGGAAATGAATTAATAATTTCTTAACGGCTAATGAAACTCGAGAAAATGAGAGAGGAAAACAGCTGCCTGCAAAATATCGAGCATTAACTTATCCAATAAATCGTTTTGAAACGATCTGAAATTTATGTGTAAGTAGTTTGAAAGATTTAAGTAAACGTCTTTATAAAGTAACTACAGACTAATTGAAGTCATTTATGCAAGATTTTCAAGACTAAACACGACCAGAATGTCAAATGTATTTACGAAGACGATTATTCCAATGCTGATAATGAGAATCGTTTAAAACGTTACTGTACGTTAGAATCTGCACAAAAGTTTGACTGATGTGGTTGTTGTAGTTAAATGCGATTTTGTCGATAAGTTTAACAATTTTAATAATGCCTATAAGAAATATTTATCTGATAAAATCATTCCATTGTACACATTACTTTGGTTTGTGAGAGTTCTCATATTAATTAAGAGTCCATGAATCATATACGGGAATATTCTAGGTTCCGTGGCGCTTGCGATAATTTTAAATGTGCTGACTCAATGAGGTTCAAATGAGTTTGAATTAATTTTTCAGCATGTCAGTCATTGGCATATTATAAAGTAATTGTTTAATACCAACTGGAATTACTAACACCCATATTTTAATACAGCCCTGGACAAATTTGTCCCCCATGTATTAGAAATAGGCTACAATCTGTAAAACTGCAGGCTGAATCTTAATGCAGTAAGTTGAGGATAGGTTGATAGTGCTCATTTAGGATATCTGTGTCCAGTAATGGACTGAAGCTAGGCTGATGATAATGGTTATAATTACCTGTATTATTTCATATATCATCATCATTATCAGTATCTTGACCCTGGAAGTACCAAACCCATTCATATCACTATTTACAACCTGCTTTCATCTGAATTCCAATAAAGCTCAATAAAAGGGTGTGGTAGGCTGTGCATGAAGGATTTAGTTTCAAACCAATTGAATAGTAGAGATTAAAACTATTTTTACATTGTAAAATGATTGTATATGTGTACATGATTTAGTCAATTAATGTAAATTAAGGGCTAGTGGTCTCGTAACATCTTGATTCATTTTAAGTGTAATCAAAATATGAGCAATTTTCAATTGAGTCATGGGTAGCCAGGTTATTCTATACAGCACTGTCACTCCATCAAATTGTGCTGCCAGTATCCACACTAATATATTCAGTGTTTGAGTTGCACTTTAGGGGTGGGGCAGATGTATATAATTTTCTTCTTGCTACAACTCTCTTTACATCATTCTGTTAGGAACAAATATTTTTCCCCAACTAATCATTCTCAGCTTGTAGTTTCCTCTCATTTGAAATGATATGCCTATAATCTGTGAAGGCAACTTAATATCATTAGATGGTCTTTATTAAGTAATCATTTGCTTGAAATATGTATGTGCTACATGTGTAACATTAAAAAAAACCTAACATCGCACCTGTAATGCCTGAATATATAGTCAGAGGAGTGTAGTACACCCTCATGTTGCACCTGTTACGTTTATGTCCCACTATGGAATAGGTGGTGAGCCTGTTGACATACACCGGGCACAAATCCAAGCTCTAAGCCACTACTAGAAAATCTAAATTAGAAAAATTTAATAGTGCCTGACCCGGGCTTTGAAGCCAGGACTTCCCAATTAGCAGTAAACATGTGGGACATTAAAACTTATTTAATGAATAAGCTATTGATTAACTCTAGTTTTTATTGTAAATTGTTCCATTAATTAGCATTCATATTTCTTTCCAGTAAATTTTATGGAGTGTATGACACTACTGTAAGAAAAGGAAGTGAAAATAGACATTGTGCAAAGTGCATTTGTATTTGTATTTATTGTGGAGCAGATTTCTTTGATTAATAATATTGGAAACATGATCTGGACAAATACCAAAGAAGAATAGAAAATGTTAAGGCAAAATTGTCTAAGACAATAACGCTTAAGGATTTGCTTGGTGTAAAAATATATTGAAGGAATTTTAATGAAGCATGGAACAATTATCTGTGGGTTTGTCAACATTGCCATATGAAGTTCTTAGACTACAACAAATTGAGGGGTCATGTTCAGGAAGTCAAATGTTTCGATTTTACTAATGGATCCAATGACTACAATAGTTTTGTTGAATTTGTGAGACAACTCTGGCCTTATTTGCTGTAAGTAATTTTTTATATTAATAACTTGAAATACCTGGTGTATATATACACTGGATGTATTATAATATATTTTTAGATTGTGTTGTCTTTCCAATATGATTTGTATTAAATTGTGTGATTTTGTAAAATATGTATGCAAATATACAACACAAAGTGCCACTCTGAAGATTGGTAATTAAATTGATTAGATTTTAAAGTCAAAATATCAATCTATGAATTATTTTATACTTAACATAACATCAGCCCTTTCAAAGTTACTTTTAGGGTACTTGGAGTTTAATTCTTTCGAAGTCCACTATGAAATAGATGTGTGACACTGTGAAATAGATAAGCCTAGTGGCATGCACCATGTGCTAATCCAGACTCCAAACTACTACTAGAAATTTCAAGTCAAAAAATTCAATTTTATCCAAACCGAAATCCTAACCATTCAATCAGCAGCCACTCTTCAAACCACTCAACCAATTTATTCCATATACTATTTGCTTTTATATTATAAATAAAAGACTAAAATATATTTTACAGGTGTTACTGTCTATATTGCAACTACAGACTTTGAAGATACACAGTCACATTTAATTCACAAAGAAAAACACTTAGCTAATGGTTTTCCTTGCCAGTTTTGTGTTGGTATCTTTTTAATACAGAGGTAGAATTACAAAACCAAATATCTGTCTGTAATCTATCAAAAAGATTGAGAAGGAAATCCAAACAGAGATTAACCATGACTGCTGAAGAGTTTATTTGAAATGTTTGTCAGACAATATTTAAAAGTTTGATAATAATATTCACTTACAAGAAGTCACCTACCAACAGATGGTGTCAATTGATAAATGTGGAAAGGTGTTTTTTATTAACAGTGTGTTATCTGCACACTATTTAACCAATGAAAAGTTAGAACCCCGTGTGTCTGATTTGTAATAAAAGTTTCTTAATATTAAGAAGATTAAAGAAAAATTTGAAGACCCATGTCACTAAGAAACCATTCCAGTCTCAAGAATATCATTGATTTTTGGGCTGAAGGACAGTTGAAAGGAACCCCATCATGGGTTTGGTTCCATTTAAATGCCAGTACTGTCAAAGGGCATTTAAGTACAAAAACGTTTTAAATATCCATGAGAATCAATACACAGGGGTCAGATAATTCCCCTGTGATTTATGTAAAATGAGTTTTATTAATTGATCCAGTTGTAATAAATATTTATGAGGAGAAAGCATGGACCTACTTTAGTGAAGAATGTAAGGGAAGGCAGGGGAAGTTACCTTTAAATCCAAATATGGACCAACCCAGGAAAGTAGTTGGTACAGATACAGCAAACTTTATGAATAATAGAATTATGAAAAAGGGGCAAGAGTACCAGACAAAATGAATTATTTCTCAGAATAATTTGGAAGTGAAAGCCTAAAGCTGCTCATAGTCTTATTGATCTCTATATGTCTAGTCAGAGTTTGGATAGGTGTGGCTACATATCTATATTTGTTACATTGTTGTAGTTGCTTCTATTCATACATTTATATTTTGTACCTACTAAAAGTGTAATTTATGTACAGTACGAAATTCCAGTGTAATTTTATTTTGATTGATATTTGTATAGATCTTTGTTGTTGTGATGTAACGAATATTCGCATACGCATTCGCAAAATTTCTGCTAGTGTTTTGCGAATATGAATATCATAAAAAAGTTTAATAAAAATTTTTTTTTATCAAATCTTTACTTTTAGTAAAATCAAAAGCATTCCTTACTATTTTTTATACAAGAAAAAATTACTAAACCTCGTAATCTTTACTTTATCATTTGGTTTTATTTATATATTTATATTACTTTGGGCAATCAAGCTTAATAATTAAATTTTCATTAGAATTTATAAGACAAAAAGTATATAATGCAATGTAAAGAAAAAAAGAGAAATTCTTCTACGAAAATTTCTACATAAACGGAATGTTCGCATTCGCGAATGTCCGTAGCGGATATTCGTATTCGGATTCGCATTCGCGAATGTTCAAAAAATGACATTCGTTACATCACTACTCTGTTGTACAAGAATATCTTGCAGTATGTTCTGATTCTAGCTCAATTTGGTTGACAATAGTGCTCAAATTGAACTTTTAATGTCTAATTAATTACACTCTGGTGTAATGTCAATAGAAGGTTTTGTAGAGAAGTTATTTGCAAAAATTCGAATGAATCAAATGGTTGAAACTTTTTGAACAGATGTTTTACAACACAGAAATCGACTCTGCACTTGTGAGGAATTAGCTTACTCTACTGCCATTTTCCTACCAAAGCTTACGACTCACTCTCAGGTGCTTGTTTAATTTCTGTGAGTAGTATTATGTAGATTCAAACTTGTTAAAATGGTTTAAAATGTAGATGATGTCAGGTTTATTCTCTTTTTGAAAAGATGTCTTTATTTATAAAGTGAAATATAACTGAATAAACTTTATTTTATTTGCATAGCTTTAATATTGAAGTTGAATATTTTTGTTTTGTTTCCTTTATTTTTACTAGTTTATTATCGTTATGTGTAATTAAGTACATACTTATCATAATGATAACTGTAAGAAATATGTTTCCGAACGAATCCTAAGGTGAGGGATACAATTGTAAATAAAATAAAAATTGGGAATAAAATCCAAACAATCGAAGATATTTTATTTAACATAATATTTTAGATTAAGTTTAACAACAAATGTTTCCAGGAAGCCTAGTAATACACTAACAATCTTAACGTCATTATCATTTCTATCATATTAGGTAATAATTTTAACAAGAATAGCTGGTCTACATAATAGTTGTCATTAAAAACAAACAATAAATAAATAAATATATAATTTAAGTATTTCTTCAATAAATTATAATTATACTTATTGTTATCTGAAAATTGGTTGCCTTAGAAATCTTAAGGAATAGTTAAATAATAAATAAATAATATTATGGGTAATGTTTTATGCTTAAAAATATTTGATTATCCCCCAATGATGGCATTTCTATAATATTTTACAAAATTATAACAATAAAATCATTACATAAATATTCTACACTACATAATATCAGTATTAATTAAAGAACCAAAGTTTGCACTTAATATAAATGATAAGAAGAACGTCAAATGCACATAGGTATTCCTTGTATTTACACTCATGTAAGCGTTAAGTAATTAAAATTAATAATTTCGTTAATACAACTTATAATAACTACTTGGTAGAACTCCTTATATTCTGATCGTAGAGATACATACATTATAACATGTCTAACTTTTTAAAATCCTATTTACTATGATTGCTAACATACACAGAACATTATACATATTTTACACAGGGAACTTCACCAAGCCAAAATTACTTAAATATAGTTTCTCTAAACGTAACTTCACGCCTGTAATCCCCGAAGAGGTAGGCCGAGGAATGCAGCACACTCCCACGTTTCACCGGTTACGTTTACGTCCCACTATGGAATAGGTGGTGAGCCTATTGCCA